>JASDQU010225018.1:4682-17415 GCA_032191745.1 Picea mariana | reverse complement strand
TTCCTCCATTGGTACTCTTAAGATATAATTCCATTAACACTGACTCGACCTAAGGTCCACTAAGTAAAACAAACAGAAAATGCTATGAATCTAAGAAGCAATCAATCAAACAAACCTACCTACGATGAAACCACTAGTTGGTGATGAAATCCAACGTCGCGAGATCAAAATAGGAAGGGGCGGGGATAGAGCGGGTGGATCAGTTACATTGGCAACCTGCTTAACGGACTTACGCCTTGGTGCAATCTTCCATGCAGTAATTATGGATTTACCCTCCAAGGAGACCGAGTGAGTTTGACCAACGTCTTTTCCAGGTACAGTGAGACTTCCCTTCACCATCACCTTGTGTGAGACCCTAAATATTGTGGCTACTAAGGTCACCAACTCATAGTCAGCCCCTGGGCGGGAACAATCGACAGTCCAATCCAAATGTACGGGCAGGGTATCAAGCCCGAAGTCAACTAAAAGGCTTCCACACAGTAATTGTGGATTTACCTTGAAGTGATCCCCATAATACGAACTGACCACCATAATCAGTTAAACCACAGAGGAATAATATATGTAACTCAGCCGAATGCGACCTCGTGCGTAACCCCTGTGTGAGAGGGGGATCCCAGGAAGACTAATACGAGAATTGGATTTCACTCTCTGTACCGCAAGATACTAAGTTTTTTTGATAGCTTTGGAAATTTATCCTTTCAACCTATTCCAAAGCCCTACACCTTAAACTAATGTAGGTTTTCTAACAAAGATGTAAAAAGTCTAATAAATTTTACTTAAGCATTGATTTTAATGGTTGTTGTTTACTAAGAGGGTGTACGAAAGTGAAACTAATGGAATGATGACTCAATTCCCAAAAATATGCATGAAATATGATAAGCAATCGTTTCTTTTCAATGAATACCTATTTCAGGGAAAGAGGAAGAGTCGTTTTCACTATCAAACACTTGATAAGGAATGCCCTCAATCAATTTTGTTCTCAACCAAATCCAATATGATGTTACAACATTTCAGAAATGAAAACTAATATGAAAACTAATCATTAATATGTACTTTTTTCATTTTCATGTGAATGATGATCACTTCAATGCAAAACTTGTCATGCCAACTACCCTTTCAGATCAAGGAGATTTGGGCAAGAAAACGCATATTTTGCACAAACAACACACCCTTTTGCAATCAAACAAGAGAAAGAAAATAAAAAACGCAAAAGGAAGGAGAAAGAGATTGGATCAGATTACCTCAAAGAACCAAATGAGAAGAATTATAGACTTCAAATGTCCTTCACTAGAGTTCCCGCTCAGTCGGATAGAAGAGAAGAAAGCAAGAGATTGATTTCAAGCTCTCAACAGCAAAAACTCAAAAATAAGAAAGAAGGGCATAAAATATGAGCAAAAAAGACGTTTAATTCTCAAGATGAAGCATGTCAAAGGTCAAAGGAAGAATGATTGAATCACAAAACAACTCAGCAAGTCAAAAAACAAGGCTTTTAACCTAAAAAATGCAATTTTTTTAAGGGATTTTCTGAAAACAGGGGTTGGCGCTCTGGTGTAAGGGACACCAGGGTGTTATAAATCTCTTTCCAACACTCTAAGGGAGTTCTAGCACCCTTTTAACAATGCAGAGGAGCGTTGGTGCCCAAAAACTCACAAAAATGTCCAAAAAAAACAAAAATTCAATCAAATTTTGACAAACAAGCTGAGTGTGATGGAGTGAAGATTCAATCAACAAGTGAAATCAGATAAATGGGGTGAAAAAGGTCTAAAAACAATCAGAGTGTAAGACAAGGTCTATGAGGAAGATCAAAACTAAAAGTTTGATTCGTTCCCCAATGGAGTAGCCAGTTTTTGTTGTAGGAAAACCTCCCTGTGGACAGGTAGATTGCCTCAAAGAGCTAGACCCTAACTCTAAGAAAGAAAGTGCTTAACGTGGACACTAACTTCCTTTCATATCTACACAAACTAATACATGAGAGGGAAGGATGATAGAGTTACCTTTTAAACGACATTTGTCCCTGCACACTCTGAATGGAACTCTGAACTCTCGCTCCTCGCTGAGTCCTGTAGACAAACAAAGTACGACCACTTCCTACTCTATTGATATTAGCTTGAAAATAGATCTATCTATTAATAATAAGTTCATGTAAAATCAGACACAAACTAGAAAGAAACAGGTCAAGCGTGTCATATTAATGAGAATAACGACATCAATACTTACAATCGTAGATGTGAATGCGACAGCTTCGTCAAGTCCCCTTCATCTAACCCTTTCTCGAAAGATCCACAACCTGGATAATAGTAGCTTCACTGATCACTCTCTTTTGATTGACTGTGTTTCCTATGAGATCATAGGTTTCATGCTAGCAATTCTTCCCCCCTTCCAGCACTACTTATGAGATCATAAGTTTGGTGTAATTCTCCATTTCCAATCCTCTTTCACCATTAGAAAGCTTTCTTATATAGCCTTGGAGAGGCTTTAACCACTTGAGATATCCTTGGGGAAGTTGACGATTTGCCTCCTTCAGTTGAGGATCTTCCCTAAGATCATGGCTGGACTAGGGATTCAAATTCAACTTCCTTCCAAGAATGAAAAGATGCTTCCCCCATTCATCTCAACAGCTTAACAACTACACATAATAGGTAGTGCTCCCTCAAAAGGACGATCAGAGCATTGTAGTTCTCTCTAGTAGGCTTTAGGGGTTGCCAATGCTCTCAAAATCTATAACGCTCCCTCAAAAGGGCCAGGGGAAATCTATAACGCTCCCAGACAATGTAAGGGGGAGCGTCGGCGCTCCCAGAAGAGGTATAGGGGAGCGCTCTCCTCCAAAAGTCAGTTTTTGAGGTTCTTTCAGATGGTAAAAGGTTTGCAAGCCTGTTGACTCATTTCTCCTCTTCCAAATCAAATGTTTGAGGTGTTTCAAGTGTCCTTCTCATGTCATTATAGGCACGGCATGGGCATCATGGCAATATGCTTCCCTGACACTTACGACACTTGTGACCTTTGTAATGACGAAACTTGCGACACTATCAAAGTGAGTAATTTTGATGTGTAACAGACATGACTGACAGAGGCCGATGACGTGGAGGACCAAATTTCTAAGACCTGGGTAAGACCGGGGCAATCCCTCAGAATGTGGTCACCCTTACAAAGGCTGCAAGGGAATTTGGATTTTGGATTCTTCATTTTAATCTTGTTGACCTCATCGACACTCCCAGTACTATTAACAATAACTGGTTTCTTAGAGACAACATCTGATGTTGTTGGGGCCTTGGTCCTTTTCGGGCTCTTCTTCTTCTTCTCTTTCTATTTCTTCTTTTTCTGATCAACTTGGCTACTTGCTTTAGAGCTTTCACTAGGCGAAGAAGGAGAAATGGAAGGAGACTTAATGGGCGAAGAAGGTGAAAATTCGACATGAGGTTGATGTGTGGGTGGTATATTGACATCCAAAGTATTAGGTGTAGCTAAAACATTGGGAGGATTTGGGATCATCGGAGTGGGGAACAACCAAACTAGTAATCCGATAGTGAGTCCTGGAAGACTCAGTGTGGCAACATATGGAGGACCAAAGTTTCCAAACAAAGGAAAGGTATACGGTTCCCCAGAAGAAGGGGTTCCTCCATTGGTACTCCTAGGATTCGATGCCATTAACAATGACTCGACCTAAGGTCCACTAAGTAAAACAAACAACACATGCTATGAATCTAAGAAGAAATCAATCAAACAAACCTTCCTACGATGAAACCACTAGTTGGTGATGAAATCCAACGTCGCGNGGTAGGGATAGAGGGGGTGGATCAGTTACGTTGGTGACCTGCTTAATGGACTTACGCCTTGGTGCAAGATTCCACGTAGTAATTGTGGATTTACCCTCCAAGGAGCCCGAGTGAGTTTGACCAACGTCTGTTCCAAGTACAGTGAGACTTCCCTTCACTATCACCTTGTGTGAGACCCTAAAGATTGTGGCTACTCACCAACGCGTATTCATCGCCTGGGCAGGTACAATCGACAGTCCAGTCGAAATGTATGGGCATGATAACAAGTCCGAAATCAACCTGAAAGGCTCCCACATATAATCGTGGGTATACCTTCCAGTGACCCCCAGTATACGATCCGACCACTACAAATAGTTGGGCCACAGAGGGATAATCTCCGTAACTCACCCGAATGCGACCTCGTGTGTAACCCCTATGTGAGAGGGGGATCCCAGGAAGACTAATACGAAAATTGGATTTGACTCTCCCTACCGCAAGATACTAAGTTTGTTTGATAGCTTTGGAAACTTATCCTTTGAACCTATTCCAAAGCCCTACACCTTAAACTAATGTAGGTTTGCTAACAAATATGTAAAAGGTCTGATAAATTTTAGTTAAGTGTTGATTTTAATGGTTGTTGTTTACTTAGAGGGTGTACGAAAGTGAAACTGATGGAATGATGACTCAATTCCCAAAAATATGCATGAAATATGAGAAGAAATCATCTCTTTTAAATGAATACCTATTTAAGGGAAAGAGGAAGTATTGTTTTCACTATCAAACACTTGATAAGGGATGCCCTCAATCAATTTTGTTCTCAAATCCAATATGATGTTACAACATTTCAGAAATTCAAACTAATATGCAAACTAATTATTAAGATGTACTTTTGTCATTTTCATGCGAATGATAATTCAATGCAAAATTTCTCTTACCAACTACCCTTTCAGATCAAGGAGATTCAGACAAGAAAATGCAGATTTCGCACAAACAACACACCCTTTTGCAATCAAACAAGAGAAAGAAGACCAAAAACACAAAAGGAAGGGGAAAGAGATTGGATCAGATGACCTCAAAGAACCAAATGAGAAGGGTTATAGACTTCAAATGTCCTTTACTAGAGTTCCTGCTCAGTTGGATAGGAGAGAAGAAAGCAACGGATTGATTTCAGACTCTCAACAACAAAAAACTCAAAACTAATGAAGAAGGGCATGAAATATGAACAAAAAGGTGTTTACTTCTCAGGAGGAAGCATGTCAAAGGTCAAAGGAAGAATGATTGAATTACAAAACAACTCAGCAAGTCAAAAAACAGGGTCTGGACCTCCAAAAAATGGAAATTTTGAAAAGATTTTGGGCAAAAGAGGGATGTAACTCTAGTATAATGGCCACTAGAGAATTACAAAGCTCTTTATATCATATTAAGGGAGCACTGGCACTCTCTTAACACAAGGACAGGGGCGCCAGGTTCAAAAACTCCTAATAGTTTCAAAAAATCCAAAAATTGCAGTTCAGTCTTGACAATCAAGCTGAGTGTGGTGGGGTAGGGAGTCAATCAGCTCATGAAATAAATCAAAAGAGGAGTGAACCAGGTCTGAAACAATCAAGGGGTAAAACAAGTTCTATGAGGAGAAATCAAAATAAAAAAGTTTCGATTTGAGGACTCCCCAGTGGAGTCGCCAATTTCTATTGTAGGAAAATCTTTGTGCGGACATGTAGATTGCCTCAAAGAGCTAGACCCTAAACTCTAAGACAGAAAGTTCTTAACATGGACACTAACTTTATTTCAAATATATACAAACTAATACATGAGAAGGAAGGAGAATATAAGTACCTCTTTATCGACGTTTGTCCCTGCACGCTCCGAGTCGAGCTCCAAACTCTTGCTCCTCGATGAGTCCTGTAGACAAACAAAGTACGAACACTTCCTACTCTATTGATATTAGCTTGAAAAAATATCTATCTATCAACGATAAGTTCATGTAAGATCAGACACAAACTAGAAAGAAAAAGACCAAGCTTCGCATATTAATGAGAATAATGACAACGGTACTTACAATCGTAGATGCGAATGCGACAGCTTTGTCAAGTCCCCTTTGTCTAACCCTTTCTCGAAAGATCCACAACCTAGATGATAACAGCTTCAATGATCACTCTCCTTCAGCTGACTGTGTTTTTCCTATGAGATCATAAGTTTCATGCTAGCAATTCTTCCTCGTTCCAGCACCACTTATGAGATCATAAGTTTGGTGTGATTCTCCTTTTCTAGTCCTGTTTCACCATTAGAAAGATTGTTTATATAGACTTGGAGAGGATTTAACCACTCGAGATATCCTTGGCGAAGTTGAGTATTTTCCTCCTTCAGTTGAGGATCTGCCCTAAGATCATCGCTGGACTAGGGATTCGAATCCAATTGCCTTCTAAGAATGAAAATATCCTTCCCTCATTCATCTCAACAACTTAACTACTTCCCAGAATAGGTAGTGCTCCCTCCAAAGGACCATTAGAGCATTGTAGCACTCCCTAGTAGGCTTTCGAGGGTGTCAGTGCTTTCAAAATCCATAGCGCTCCCTCAAAAGGGCCAGAGGAGCTTTATAACTCTCCCTAACAGTGTAAGGGGGAGCATCGACGCTCCCATAAGAGGTATACGTGACCGCTCTCCTTCAAAAGCTCAGTTTTTGAGGTGCTTTCAGATGGCAAAAGTTTTGTAAGCCTGCTGACTCATTTCTTCTCTTCCAAATCAAATGTTTGAGGTGTTTCAAGTGTCCTTCTTATGTCATTATAAGCACGACATAAGCATCAAGGCAATATGGTTCCCTGACACTTGCGACACTTGCGACCTTTTTAATGACGACACTTGCGACACTATCAAAGTGAGTATTTTTTATGTGTATCAGCAAGACCCTGCCAAATATTACGGCCAACCATCATATCTAGAAAACTACTAAACTTGCCAGAAAAAAATATTTCAAATATACACATTGTTACAACGAATACCCAAAAACGGGAGGCCCACGGGCTCGACCCCGAGACCTCCCCCTCTATTAACAACTTAATATATGCTCTGATAACCATAAGGCCAATGGCCTTCGATTGATTACAAGGCCATGCTTTTTTATTAAAAGGTGAATCCACCCATGTTGCAAGGGGGCAGGCAAGGGTATGGACCAAAAAAAATTTCAAGACACATTCTCATCAGTTATTGTAGGTTGTAGGGAATGTAAATCGAGACAGAGTTTCTCCTAGGATTGGGAGTGTCAGAGTCGGATAAAAGCATGGAGATAGTAATTTTTGGGTAATTTGATGCAACAAATTCAGTGATGTCGTTTGTTTTCTGATCTGAGCAAAGCTTCTGCAGCTTGATTTCAAAATGAGGTATACTTATGTATTTTGCCAAATTATTTTGTTGAGTTAATAAGAAGGCTTGCCCATTTGAGAGAATGACATGAAGACATAGTCCAAAAGGGACGAACTCCATTATAAAGTTTTTGTGTTCATATTGATGCGTATGTCTCTTCATTATTGATATTTTCCTTGTTTAATGGTGTACTTTAATTTATGCTCATTTAATGTAATTCTTTAGAAGTCACTCAATGAAAAGATCCTAGATCAATTTATAAGTAATAGCCTTGTATTAATTTCTTCTAATGTTTTTACAATGTCATCTATTAGCCACCTGTTCTTCCACAAAACATAAACCAAAACAAATTTCTTCTATTAAGAAATTAGAGTTTGACGTGTCACCGCATACAAAAACTGTACGAACAAAATGATCTGAGATTGATCCCCATGACCATCTAGCTTGCGACGAGAGCAGAAAAAAATAGAAAAACTGGAGGAGCTAATCTTTGGGTGAGCTCGAAAAACCATGGATGTTGTAGGCCAGGATGAACTTTTGGCTGCATGTCGGGCATCAATTCCATGCAGAAGCATCCCCCAATGCATCGAAAAAAATATCCATGATTTGTTCGAGGATGCACTGAGAGTGCAGTTGGTCTTCTTTATTTTTCCTAATTTTGAAAATGATTTGGAGGTGCTCATCCAAGAGTCGATTTGGGGAGAGAAGAGTTGGCTCTACCTCCTTGTCCTCTCCAACGCTCTTCATATGGTCTTCCACCTACTAGCTTGACAGGAATTTGTTCATCCACCATGTAGTTGCCTGTGAAAAACACATGGTCCTATGGATGGATTTTTTGAGGTGGAAAGAGGATTAGTGTGCAGAGGAGTGATCTCTTTTGAAGGTGGTGTCTCCTCTTTGACCGAATGGTTTCCATGGATCAAAGGATGAGAGTGAGTGGGTGACGATGGAAGCTTAGGCAACCCCTACCTATTATTCCTGACTATTATGAGAGTCAATTGGGAGGGGGTGAGTATGCCACATATAAAGAGGGCCATGTAATACAATGAGCCTCTCAGGTACTTCCCCCTTTCTCTTGACATGGTGGAGGGATTGTGGAGGCTGGTCTGTGTAGGAGTGAAGGAGGAGGGTAGAGGGACTAGTGGGAAGAGCCTAGGAGAGCCCGAAAGAGTCGTGGAGCAAGAGAAATTTTAGGGGGAAATAAAGAGAATTCTCCTAAGAGAGTTGAGGGGTAGGAGCACAATTGCAGAGAGAAAATGAGAGAATTCTCCTGAGAGAACCATGGATCAAGCATAGTTGCATAGGGAAAAAGAGATAATTTTCACAAAAGAGCAAAGGAACAAGACCAAATGTAGAGGGGGAATAAATGAATTAACCAAGGCATTTTCCCTCTTAGTGAAACTCAAATTGACAGATAGGCTAGCATGAGAGCCGAGGTGATGACTTCCCTAAGCCTGGTGCCTAGCATGGTACACTTGGTATGGATTACTCAGGGGGCGATAAAACATGCAAAGTTGTCAAGATGCACTTCCATTACTCTTTTCTAGGTGTGAGTCATTATGAAATAATGGTTGGAGGGATAGCTGTCAGGATTATTAACTCTCGTTTCCACCCCATACCATCCTTCCTCTAACTCTGTCTAGTTGTCACCCCATCCAGGGAATAATTTCTCCAATTTGAACAAATTTTTTTCTCTTACTTGTGATCCAAGTATTGTGGGGCTCATGATCTTACCATGGTCCCTTGGATAGTTTATATCATTCCCAAGGATCGGGGGGACCTTGGTACGATTAAAGTAGAAACCCAAGAAAGCATTTTGGCTACTAAATGAGTGGTTGGGTGTTTGCAAGGCTCATCTCCTTGGCATTTTTTATGCATCATAGATTGATTTCAGCCCATCATGTTGGAAAAGTAAAGTAATTATTTGGTTTATGTGATATCATTTATTCTCCTTATAATTTCCATATTTTAGGGCCCTTCATCTTCAAGAGTATCAGGACATCTTGGAGGAGGATGGTAGGTTTGGTTTGTTGATAATGGTTAGGTAGTATATTAGGGTAGGATATGTCAAGGAGGAAAATTTGGAGTTTGAAATAGGAGGGTACTTGCATATTTGACATCCCTCATTTTTAGGCTAGGAGGCTTAACATAAATAATATTTTATTCTAGAGGGATATTTGGGATTCCAAATCTTGTTCTTAGAAGGCCTGAAATTTAGTGGCTAGGGAGTTTGCATTTTATTTTACATATTGGAATACCTTGATGGGGATTATTAGGCTTGTACCCAAAGAGGATATCTTTTATATGAACATTGATATAGCTAGTCCATTTTGGCGAGATTAGGAATGGATTTTTAGATGTCCCTTGACTTAGCATGATTCATGTAATATCTACTCCATTCTACATCAACAACATGAATTAGGTACCATTCTTAATTCCAAGTGGATTTCTTTGAATGGAGAGAGCCATTGGATTCATTAGTTTCATAGGGTATATTTGATTCAATTTTGTTGTTGGTCTTAATATTTTAGCTCCAAGGGTATTAGTTGTCAAGGCCATGATTTCAAAAAAAGTATAATTGTGTCCCTAGAAAAAAGGGGAAAACTACTAGGAGCACCACTTTTTGATTTAGATGATGATTTTAAAGTTTTGGTTGCGATGGTAGCACTTGTCAAGCCGAGAGGTTTCAAACAAGTTGCAATTTTCCTATCAAAAATAAAAAATGGTGTTACTATTAGCACCACTTCTTGATTCAATTGTTGATTTTAAAGTTTTTGTTGACAAAATTATTATGATGTTAATGCCATGGTTGCAAAAGGTGCCTATTTTAATGCCCCTAAAAATTGTGTTACTAGTAGGTCCACATTTTGAAACATGGGTAAAAATAGCCACTAAAACTCACCTCTAAAAAAACAATAACTCTAGAGGGTTCTCGACAAGTTGGTAACTATGTTGCATAGGGAAATACTTATTTGGCATTTTGTTTTGGGAAACCTAAGTGAGAAAAGAGGAATGCCATTGGTTTTTCAGACCTTTCTACTTTCCCAAAAAGGATAAAATGCATTAGCTATCAAATACACATCCTCAAAGGACTCCCTTCATAGCAAAATGAGTTGTTGAGGGAATTAGCATCAATTCACATTGGTATATATTTATTTGGAAGGAGATCCAAAATGCTAAATGTAAATGGAATACCCAACCCATATGGTGTCTACCACAGAGGGTGACTGAATCTTTTAAGATCTACAATTATTGTGTTATCAAGAGGGTATTGTAAGCATCAAAATGGATATCCAAAGAGTTGAATTGTGACTATGTAGATTATCAAAAATGATGGATTTGGGTTTCAAGATCAATTTGAAGTTTCTTGACGAAAAAGAGGACAACTTGAGTTCATTTTTGCCTTTGCAAGAACAAAGTTGGAGAATAAGGGATTTCATATGTGGGGGAATTTGTGGGACAAGGATGAAAATAATTGTTGGACTTTTAGTACCTCAAAAAATGTCCAATGGAGCTCCATTAATGGAAACAATAAGAAAAATGTATTTAGGTGAATGCAAAGAAGGTATGGTGGTAGGTATTCAAGAAAAGGTTCAATACAATGATCGTAATAATAACAAAGACTTCATACAAAAACATTGGTGATAACAGTATAAATAAACACTCCTTCAACAATTTTATACAATAATGAGTGACAAGATGGGAACATTTATGGAGGAAAGAGATATGGAGGGTGTATGCATGTGACATTCCTTAGTTTAGATCTAATTCAAATTATTTCTATATTTAGTAGTTCAATTCTATTTTTTTTTAATTGAGTTAGTAGTTGCATGCACAACTAGTTAGAGTGATTCACATGTGGAATTTTTCCAATATTAGATAGGGTTCATTCCTTGTGGAATGTCTCCAAGCTTAGATATGGTGCTTTGCATGCATACTTGTACCCTCCTCTAGTGGGCACACCTTCCTATGAGTAGTTTTTTCATGTAGGTTGAGTTTGCTAATCATGACACTAAGAAAAAATGTACGATTTACTTTTATTCTATTTAAGGCACTAGTTTGCATGTGTCCACATTCATTATACCTCCTAGCCTATAAAGGGGAAGGGGAGGGCAAGAGTATGGCTTTTATTCATTAATTTTTTCAAATTAGGAAGTAGTGGGTGAAGGGAAAAGTTTAAAGATTTCAATGTAATTCTTGTTTCCATGAGTATTAAATAGTAATGATATTCAAGTTTCATATTTGTGTACCCACTACTACTTTCCTCAATTTTATGTTTTTTCATTTCTAGTAAAGTTAATATTGTAGTTTTGATAGAGATTTTAATTTTTCCTAAGTATGTAGGTTAGACATAAAACTATAATTTTTACCATATTGTGAAGAGTTTTAACATGCTATAAGAGCATATTTTATGAAATCATCTTTATTTTGTATATAGAGAGACACATTGTCTGGAATAAAGATTTTTCAAAGGATTTCGGTGAACAATATGTCTAGTATTTAGAGATAGAAAAAAAAAATTCAACGATCCGCATGTGGAACTCAAAAGAGTTGTCGGGTGAAAATCCCTAGTTAATCTAATGATTTTATATTGTAGCTTCTTCAAAAAAATTACAACAATGGAAACTCCTAGGATGTGAGAGAATCAATTGTTGGAATGAGCCTCCAATCGTGTTCCATAGAAGTTGAGATTAAAAAACCTCTTGGAAATGGAATAATTATGGTACCTTGTGGAGAACATGGTTACACCATCTGCAAATCCCAAAGATCATGAAGAACCGGACAAGAAGGTAGTAAACTTGTTGGAAGGAGCCTCCAACTTTGTTCCATAGAAGTTGAGATTACATAACCCCTTCTAAATGGAGGACTTATGGATTTCTCTATCCAATTTAATACCCATGGGTATTAGCAGTGCACCTTAGTGCAACTCAATTATCTTCGAAGAATACAAATATTACTTTCTCTAATCTAAGTCTTGACATCAAAAAAAAAATCCCTATTCATCTCTCTCTTTGCAACAACAATCTACAATTGGCTTGTTTCTCCTCGTCTTTCAATTCTTCAAATTCCTTCGAACCGCAAGATCCAAAAAGCATATACAAGATCTTGGTGAACCCAAAATCCATGTAAGCTTAAGAATAGTTTCCAAATGGAATATATAACAACCCTTATTGGCAATGCTATCAACAAGTAGCTCATACACATTACACATTAAATCAAATAGATTATTATGTCAATGCGGAGGAATTAATTAACCATTACACAACATGTGCTTACAACCGAATGATAAAATGGTCCTCATATCATCTCAAATACCCACATACATGAAAATGTATTGATGTCCCTGCAATCCCTCGTACCATTTCAAATACTTTCAAGCAGTCAAAGGCATTTGCATGCTTTCCATCACAAATACTCACAATGATATAAATGCATCAATATGGCTATAATCCCTCAAATACAACACCCACTCATAATCTAGTTACTGAATCATCTCAAATACCTATGGGAATGCAATCCCTTGGATCATTTTAAATACATACAATCATACAAAGGAGAATATATAATCATAAAACATATTCCAAGACACCACAAGATACATGTATCCAATTATTAGTCTTCCA
>JASDQU010225017.1:7050-17505 GCA_032191745.1 Picea mariana | reverse complement strand
TGTATGTATAGGTAATCTAACCTTTGGACGAAATCTTCAATAATTATTGATTATCATATAGCAACCATTTTAATGTGTCGATAGAACCAATACCACTATCTCGAAAACTTATGGCATAATTGTCCTGTTTTCCTTTTATTATTTCCAAACAAGCCATAAAAATATAAATCTTGAAGTTTCATTTCTTTATCAAACCCAGTGAGAAAGGTCCTTAAAACATTACATATACAGGTCAAAAGAACTTATCAAAACCCATGAGAGTTTGAAACTGGGTCCCATACCTCTCTTAAACTTGCTCGGTAATATATCAAGCTTAGTCATGAGAATAACAATTTATTTGTGTACAAAAAATGAGGTATCAACAAGAAACAAATGTAAAATTCTCCATAGTTCTAGTCAAAACAAGGTGCTTTCTTTCATGCACAAGGTTCTAAAACTTAAAGACTTAAACAATAAAATATACGAGAAAACTTAAGCACTAAATAATTAAACAATAAAGGACTTAAACAATAAAAGATACATTAAAACTTCGAGACTTAAACATGGTCATGAAGAACTAGGAAAAATTTTTAAATACCCTAGTTTGAAACCCTCCAAAGAAAACTAAAGTATATATAGAGGAAAACCCATAAGTCACCTTCCTTTTTTATATCCAAAATCTTAAATTTTAAAGAGTGGAAAATGAGGTTGTGTATATTTATGAAAAAGAGCAGGAAATAAGTTACTCAGGAACAAAACAAGCCATATGCAATGAACACATAGAGTTGGGACTTGAAGATAACAACTTTCAGGATGGGGTAAGATCTAGAGTAGTAATACAAGGAAATACTTTCTTTCGAAAAAAAAAATGAGATTGAAAAGACAAAAGAACATCATACACATTACCAGTCAAGCATAGCTTATTCCAAAACCCTTTGTTGCAAAGATAAAGGTGCATTTGATGAGTACTAGCTAAAATAACATACCTTCCTTTGGCACTTACCTATTTTTGAAAAACAAAGTCTTCAGTTAACACCACCATCAAGATCAAGCTTTGGAACATGGGTGTCACTTCCTAGTGCAAAACCCAAATGAAATGCCAAAACCCTAGCGAAAGGTGGTATACCTCAATTCAAGAATGTTCTCGTCCCATGCATTTAATGCATGGGGCATCACATTCTCCAAAAATCAACATCACATTAAGTTTCCAATCCAACTCAAATCCCACCATTACCATCCACCAATCACAACTCTAATATTTTTCCAAATATGAAATGTTCACATGCCATATAAATGTGTCAATAGACACATAACACTGTCAAATCAAATGACAACCTAACTTCACATCAACCTCGTCAATCAAACATTTAAAACCACATTCATTGCAAATAAATAGCATGAACAACACATATATTTGGAACTCGGGTGTCGAAGCATAGTTGTGAAATGGTTCCAATATCATCGATGAGTGCATGTGTTATAGCATATACAATATGTATTTGAAACTTGAAATATTGACCCTTTTATTCAACATGTTATTCAACACTTCCATATATATACTTCATATATTGGGTACGATGGCATGTGATATCAAACCCCAAAAATTTTAAACACATGCAAAGCATATAACCTTATAGTATGCCCATCCAGATAACTTATTTCCTTTTGTTTTATAACAACTCATGTCATTGGGTTTTCAACTATTATGATTTTTCTATGTTTTGACGAAGAAAAATCAACCATTAATAATTTATAACCCTTGCATATAAGTTTTTTATGAGTGAAATGCATGGTGTATAGTATAAATTTTCTTCTTCTAGTGTAATCAAATTGGCGGTGAGACTAATTCTCAAACTGCAAGGATAAATATAATCATTGTATCAGCCAATGAAAACCCATTAGTATGTTTGTGATATTCAATCTTGGGGGATATTTGAAAATAAATGACCTTTATTTCTCCTTAGGGGCCCCACCTATAGTTAAATATTTAATATATCGTAGATAATAAAAAAAATTAAAATATGCCTTGCAACTATTTGCAGGATGGTGACTAGTTTACGAGTCAACATATGGCGACCCCACAGGGTAGGAAATTTTTAATTGGCTAGAACTGAAGAATCTCTAGATCTGCTAACATTATATTTCACTAAGAATTTCTCTGATATATTCTTGCAAAATAAATTGTATTGAGGGAATACCAAGAAACAAGAAAATGGGACAACTTTGCACGTCATGCTTCAACAAGAAACCCGTAGGTATGGAAACTTCTACATACGTAGTGTTATGAACCCAAAAGGAATGTCATCGGTCTCTTACTATTCTTATGAATTTTTTAGCACATCGATAAAATTTTGCAGCTGTCATGACAAAATAAATGGCTTATGTGATCCAATTTAATCCAATCATAAAGTTAAAGAAAACAAAATGACAAACTGATAAAAGCCTAAAAATTAGTTTTATAGACAAGAAAAAAAAAATAATATACAAGAAACATTTAAAATCTTATCAATTAAATCATTTAGGTTCAACATAATGATTCAAATGTGAATTGTTTGTTGTATATGAAAACCATTGCTCTTCCATGTCTTTTAATAAGCATGAGTTATTACCTACGATAGAGGTGATTTTAAATGGACCCAACCAAAGCTTCTGAAATTTAGAATGTTTTCCTTTATCAACCTGAACATAATCCCAAACAAGATTTTCCCATCAACTTTGAAAATAACATATTCATTTTTTTTATTGAAGTATTTTTTAACAGTTTGCTTACTTCTTAGATTTTATAAAGCATGATTTCTTTGTTCATCCAAGGCAAGTGAAGAATTTATTATTTGTGAAATATCTGTTGTGTTCAACTCTTCTACCTATAATGCTAATCGAAGTGAGGTAAGTTCAAGTTATACAGACATAATAGCTTCTTGTCCATATAAGAGATGAAATGGAGTATGGTCAGTGCTAGATTTAGTGGTGGTTCAATCTTTCCAAAGTGCATACGTGAGAAGTGTGTGCCATTGAAGAGGTTTTTTGTCTATGATCGTTTTAAAATTTTTGACCAAGATTTAATTAGTTGATTCAACTTTCCCGTTTCCTTGCGGATAATAGGTAGAAGAAGTAAAATTTTTCACACCCAAGTTACTAATAAATTGAGGGAAATTGGCAGAAATGAAAGCTAGTTCGTTATCTAAAATTATTTCAAGAGGAAGACCAAAATGAGAAAATATGTTAGATTCTAGGATAGAGATGACCTGCTCATATTGTGCATTCTTGAGAGGAACAACTTCAATCCACTTAGTAAAGTAATTTGTTGTTGTCAATATAAAAATATGTCCTATAGAAGATGGAGGATTGATAGGACCAATGAAATCTAAACTCCATTTAGAAAATGGAAAATCAAGAAGAACATGTTGCAAAGGAATGGCATGTAATTTTTATTTACCAACAAATTTTTGACACTTATCACAAGCCCTTGTAAATTTGAAAGAATCTCTAAAAATGAAAGGCTAGTAATACCATGTTCTTAAGATTTCGAAGGCAGTGGATTTTGCTATAAAATGACCACCAATATGAACATTTGAATATGCTAATCCATGAATTTCTTTCAAAATTCTCTGAGTGGTGGCATCATCTATACATCATATCAACAACCTATCAACATATCTTCGAAATAGAGAATTTCCCAAGATCATATATTTAGAGGCTTCAAGGCAAATCCTCCTACATTAATGAGATTCTAGGTAATCAAGACACTTTTGGAATTGCAAGTAAAACACAAGGTGCTTATACCAAGGGTGATCAATAACATCAATATTTTTATTTTCAATATAGAATAGTGTTGATAATGCATTTTTATCACTTTCAGCAGAATCACTTGGTTTAGGATGTTGCGCCAAATGAAGTGCCAAGTCACATGCCTTAATTGTTTTCGATGTTGTGATCGTTAAATCATGTTCTTGAATTTTCACAAACCAATGTGGAATTTTACCTAAAAGGTGAGTTTGTGAAAGTAGAAACTTGACAAYAGGTAAATGAACTTTTACCTATGTGTGCTTGCCAAGAATAAATAACTTTTTTTTCTATAACCTTAACAAGAGAAAATGTATGCTTTGCAATAAATGAATATTGGATTTCATCATCATATAGGATCTAGGTTATGTAAGCTACAATTTGTTCATTGTTATGATCATCGTTTTGCACAATAATAGTAGAAATTGCTTCTTCTGTTGAGTTTGTATAGATAATGAAGTCTTTGTCAAAATCTGGTTTTGCCAAAATCAGTGCAGAACTGATTTCTTTTTTAATTCCTACGAAATCCTTTTCAACATCCTCTGTCCAAGAAAATGATTGATCTTGTTTCAACATGTTATGAATAGTCTTAACCATTGCAACAAAATTAGAAACAATTTTTCTAACGAAATTAATCCTACCCATAAAAGATTGAATTTTCTTTTTAGATGTGGGGGCTAGAAGATTTATGATTGCGGTAATCCTCTCAAGATCAATGTTGATCCCTGAATCTGAAATGATGTGGCTGGGAATCTTACCTTGAGTGACACTGAAAATAGATTTCGAAGGATTTAAATATATGTCAAATTTTATGCATCACAAAAATACCTTTTTATGCATCGCAAAAATACCTTTTTAAGATGATCATGTTTTAGAATACATAGTTAAGTCATCAAGAKAAATTTGAGTTTTTTTACCAATACGATCATTGAAAGCTATCTGCATGGATCTATGAAAAGTAACACCTGCATCATATAAGACAAAAGGAATCCATTCATAGGAAAAGGTGCCCCACCGATTTATGAATGTGGTTTTATAGTTTTCTATACTTTTGACTCTAATTTGATTATAACCAGAAAAACTGTCAAGTAAGGACATCATTTGTGACCCTGCAACTTGCTGCAAAATCATTTACATATTGGGAAGAGGAAAGTTATCCTTCACACTAGCTCTATTTAGCATATGAAAATCAATGCATAATTTAATCTCACCTATCTTTTTCCATATGGGAACGATATTTGACACCCATTCAAAATATTTAATCAGAAATATTATGTGAGCATTTATTAAATTTTCCACTTCTTTTCTAATTGTAGCTTCAAGTGCATGATTAATGGGTCTATGTTTCTGCCTAATAGGTTTATCTCATTTCTTAATCAAAATAGCATGATGGATGATACTAGGATCAAAACCATGTATATCCTCATAAGAGCAGGAAAAAACATCTCTAAGTTCAAGGAATAAATCCATGAATTTATTTTTTTCTTCTTTAGAACATTGGGATCCTATTTTAAAAATATTTAGAATTTCTTGAGTTCCAATGTTCACATGAATGATATCTCCTATTTTTCGTTTTGAATCCTTTTCTTTTCGATCTTTAATCCTACTAACATCAATAGTGGAGAATGATCTTTCAAGATGAGTTAAACCTTTAGGAATTTTATTATTTTCAAGAGAAATGATTTCCTTTTGGTTATATAACTCATTTTAAATAAAAACACAAATTTTTTCATCATCAAGGAATATTTTCCATGATTACTCATTATTGGGAATATGAGGTCGGAATAGGGATAAAAAAGTGCAATCAAGTCTTTGAGAAAGTAGTTTCCTTGTAGGTGAAGCTGCAAAAAAAACTAATGTATCAAACATTGAATTCAATTCCCTTTTGATGTGAGTGATGTTAAAGGACAACATATTTTGAATCAAAGTCCAAACAACTTGGGTGTATCATTTCAACAACTTGTTATTAGGATTATATATTTTCTAACCAGGTTTACAACAAGTTTCAAGTCTCCAAAAACACGTAGATGACCATAGCCTAGGTTGTAAGAATCTTCAATTCCTAACAACAAGGCCTCAAATCTAGTAATGTTATTTTTGTAGGAAAATTCTAGTCTATAAGAAAATTTGTGAATTTTACCTACAAGAGAGTACAATATGATGCAAACTTTGTTAACTTCACTTGAACATTCACCATCAAAGTGTATATGCCACATACCATCATCATAATCCTCTAGTTTTTCAAGAGGTGCATCATCTTCATTATCAAAAATAGAATAAACACCCATATCTTCCTCAATATAATTTACATTTGGTTGAGAAACTTTCTCAATATACAATGAAATTATTTCTTCCCTTAAAACAATGATATTCTTTCCATTTTTAGGAATGGAAATATGTGAACCGTCTAATGATAGATAACCATCAGCCAAAGCTTTCCAATATCTACCCAAAATAATTGAGTAATTACTAATTGGCATGTCAATTATTTGAATATTAAGATTGGTTCTTATTTCAAGATGTGCATAAAGAACTAGAGTCACATCTTTGATCTCACCTATTGTTGATTGTTGTTGATTATTATAAGATAATACACTCCTCACATTTTTATTTGTCCAAGAGAGTCTTAGTTCTTCCATAATAATATTGGACATGACACTAGGTCCAGATCCACCATCTATTAAGCAACAATGAACTATCATATCCATAATTTTTACAAAAATATAAAAAGGAGGATTTTTACAGGATTCCTAAAATTATTTACACCTATTATATTTATGTGATTCATCTCCATTATTTTTTTCATATATACTATCTATGGGAGAAATTTTACCTTCCATATAATTCTTAATAAGTTGTTGTTGTTCCGGGACAATGACCATATCCAAAAGAGATGCATCTGATTTTATGTTATCTAGTTGATTAAGGATGTTATACCCGGAATGGAGGAAAAGAGACTGATGTCTCTGGACTTTGAGTTATTTTTGTTTTTGGAAGAGGAACTGGGAGCAAAGGTAGTTTTCAAAATATTTCCCTTCTCTTTATTCACATTTGATTTATTCCTTGTGTTTACTAGAATCACATCCTCCTCAGGATCCCAATCCAAGGCAACAATAGTCGTTTCATTCTTTTTGTCGAAGATTCACTCTTGTGCCCTTTTTTAACTTCACGAGTACTTTCCTCATGATTGTCATCGCAAAAATTACACCAAGCCCTAGAGAGAATAGCCTTCGACTCATTTAAAAATGAAGAATTAGTTGGTTGTTTTCTCGAAATGATTTGAGAAGAAAAAAACTTAATAGGAGAAGAACTTGAGGTGACACCTTTCATCTCATACAAAATAATTCAATTTCCCATATATTGAACAAGCTACGAAACTGTAGACATATCAATCTACTTTATAGAATCTTCCTTAGGAGGACATGTTCTTTCCAATTGCTCTTCATAGTCTAAACAAGTTTGAAGTGCAGACCCTAGGTTGGTTACAAATTTTTCTTCTAATATTTGATGATAGGAAGAAGGTAATGCATTGTAGTATGGAATAAAAGTAGTTTAGTTATGGGGACGGATCAACTCGAGAATTGTATTATATAACTTTGTGAAGTGAACATTAAAATATTTGATTGTTTCACCATTGTTGTAAATGATATTATTATATTCCCTTAATAAATATGTTGGGTTTTTAGGCTGCCCATAAGTTGATTTGAACCAGTAAGTCAATTCATCCCAAGTTGAAATGACATCAGAAGGTAATTTGAAAAAATCAGCTGCAACTTTTCCTTCTAAAGAATTGACAAATAAGTGCACAGAAGTATCATTATCATTTTCTCTTATATTATTACATGCATTAGAAAATGAAATTAAATGTTCTTTAGTGGATGGTGCCATTTCCTAAAAAGTTTGGCAAATGATATTTGAATTTTGGAAGGGGATTTGCAGATAGTGTAAGATTCAAATATGAAGATACATGTCATGGTGTATTAGATGCATATTATTCAAACTGAAATCAACCAAATTTCTTGATTACCTTGGCGGGGTTGGTTGTATATTGGAATGGAATGTGATGACTAAGGATAGTTGCAATTATGGACGAGGAAGAGCTTTGTGAAGAGGTAGATGAACTAGTACAAGAAGAAGACCCTGAAGATGTCATATTGAAGGAAATGGGAATCAAATATATGGATGAACTAGATGAGTCAAATAGATATCTACAAATATTAGGTTTTTGACTTTAAAAATAGTCTTTCTTCTTTCAATTTCAGGTAAAGGATTGAACTTAGGAGATAAACCTCTCGCCCTTCGAGAATATTGAGATACAAATGACATAATTTAACTTCTTATTGAGGGGGATGATTCTGGGTTTGCCTTTGTTGGGATTCCCACTGTTCACAAATTCTAACATCTCTAGAAACAACTTGCCAAGAATGATGAAGTTTAGTGCGGTTATGAGCTATTTCTAAAATCAGATTGAATAAAGTTAAAGAAATGCTAGTATGATCATCTAAACCAACACCAATATTAGGTTGTCTTACAATAGATAAAGTCATGAAATCATAAAATAAAGAAGAAAACTAATAAATAACAAAAACATAAGTACACAAAATAAATAAAACTACCAGGAAACTATGGATAAGTTCCCTAGTATGGTCAAAAAATAAATGTTGATGAAAAGGAATGGCTATCCCAATACCAACATTTTCGAATCTTGTTGGGATAAGGCAAGAAAGTCGATAATTTTACCTTATGTTTATAGCCTTTTGCAAAAATATCAATTAATATTCAAGAAATATGTTCTTGAGATCAATGTTGTCTTTTATGTTGTGTTATGATAAAGAAATAAAAATATTTGTATTAGAAAATATTAACAGGTTTAATAAAAAGTCATAAAAACATAAAATCTAAATTAAGATCACACATACAACCAAAATGAGACCTAAAAACCATCAAGTGATTTTTTTTATTTAGTTTTTGAATACAACAAAAAACATTCTTTCATACACAGAATGGGTGAGGACACGAAAAATACTTAGAAGTCAAAGGTTACATCATCACATAGATGATTGTTGTCTTCTAAGTAAAACCAAGACTACAAAATTAACTGGATCAATAAGCCACGATTTTCCACTGTCTTGACTCTGCACAAAATTTCTGATTAGCACTGAAAATCAATTCAGAAATCCAATAAGAATTTATAGACTATCATAAACATATGATCAACCTTATAAAGAATGTCAATAATCAATGCTTATTGGTCCTCCTTATTGCCACGTTCAATAATACCCTGCTATCAACAATAAGTTCTTATCTTTTAAGTATTTCATAAATGAATGAAGTAGTAATGTAATCTTACTCTAGAGCAAGAGAAACCCTGATCAGAGTTATTTCCTTTTTCTCTCTCTTTTGATTGTCCCTTCAATTCTCCTTTTATTGTCCAAAAATAGTTTTGAGTCGTTTCAACTACTTTTAGTTAATTTATTTAAATAACTTTTTAGTTAAATAGGGACAACTCATAATAAAATATTAATAAATAAGATATGAGTATAATAAATATTAAATAATAGGCGGGGACCCCCTAACAACTCTTTTTTTTTAATTTCCAAAATATCCCCTTGTTCCTCCATCAACAAAAATGCATCAATATCATCAAAACATCAACATAAACATAGATCCCAATCATATCATGAAATATTTCAAAACACACTTGTGACTCCCAAATATCAAGTATATATGCACATGCATGCCCAAAATTGAATAAGTCAACAAGTTGTCAAAATTATACTGTTGCTCAAAATAAATAAATTCTATCTGTTGTCTAAAACAACTATTGTCCAAATTATGAGTGAATGTCCAAACAATGAAACCAAAATAAATAACTGTTGGACAATTGGTTGTCATTTATTTCAACCCTTGGAGAGGTCCATAGATGTTGGATAGTTGATTGACATTTGTATGATTGATATTGATAGTGAGTTAAGTTCATTTGGTGTATTCTACATGTAGCCCCAGAGGTTTGGTTAAGGAACTCGAGTTTGTATGAGGAATAAATACATGAAGATTAGTGAATTTGCATGTAAGACTATCATAGATGGATAATACACATTGTGTCGTTTCCGATGATATGTGGTACATCACATGGTTCCTCATAGTTGAGGAGACATGGATTTCTGAAGTTAGAGGACCCTCATGAATATTCTAGAAGCCCCTAGAAGGTCAACAAAGAAGTCAATTATTCTAGAAGCTCCTAGAAAGTCATTAAGAAGTTTACTTGTCAAAGTGGTTGCAACTAGGACTTAATTATGGGTAAAGTTGTTGAAATAAGAAAATAATTAAAAGTAAATTAGTTGCAACAAGAAGTGGTGAGTTTAATAATTATGGGTAAATTAGTTGCAACAAGAAAGTGGGTTAGCCGTAAAAGAGGGAAGTTGGGTAAAATAGTTAGAAGATGACCCCTAAAGGAAGGCACTTGGAGAGTATAAATAAGAGAGTAAGAGACTCCCATTAGAACCTTTGAACACATTGAATATCTATCTTTTGAAAGGTTTATTGCAGGTACTCATTTATATATATGAAGTTGCACAAGTTTGAGGAAGCGAAGGAAGGTTGATGACAAAGTTTCGCAGTTACAGTAGAGACCGGGAAAATCCTGAAAAACCCTAATTAGATTCATCCCCATGGGTCAAATAGTAAACGTCC
>JASDQU010225016.1:0-17516 GCA_032191745.1 Picea mariana | reverse complement strand
TCATACATATTCCAACCCATTTTGATGGATTTCTTCTCAAAAAACAACTTTTTGTATGGCATATGCCCCATGTTGTATAGGCAAAGTGCATGCATACACTACTTGCTTACCTAAAATCCCACATACATACACTAATTGCACTACTAAAAACATGCATGTGTATTGTAAAAAGTGACAAAAAAATACAAAAATTGTGTTTTACGATGGAGTTTACAGGCTATCTTAGGTTTTGCAACCATATTCCCTCTTGTATCCCTTCTGGCAACAAATTAACCATAATTTGATCATATAAAAAGGGCCCTATGGGGGTAATTTTGATATATCAAACTAGAGGCAAGAGAAATATGCCAAAATTTCTCCCTTTCATTCCAAGTCTTCTTGCATTATTCTTTGAGTTTCATCCTCATCATTCCCTTCCATCCATATTCATTATACGATCCATCATTTTCCCCTTATATGGACATGTTGGCACTGGAGACAATATTAAAAATAACACACTTGGAGGCAAAGTAGAGGAACCCAGGCAAGGTTCATGGAGCAGCCCCAACAAAGTTCAGGTTGTAACCTCCAATTTTCTTATTAATAAAAGAGAAAATTTCTTGTGCCATATATTTATGTCTATGTGTTTGTGTTTATGAATATTTCATGAATAACCAACTCTTTAAATAATATTTATAACTAAGCATATGTTGTCCCATATTGTTTTGTAGCATTGTTTCAAGCCATGTTTGGGAGGAGGCTTGCGGTCTTAGGACGAACAACAATCAGAAGGGATTGAAATCAGTCGTAAGGACTTAAGGTACATGTTTATATATTATTTCTCTTCACTTAAATATCATAAGGTTGTGATTAGTTTGGGGTATAATATAACCTTTTATGTCTTTTAGGGTGCCAAGGCTCTTCCTTTTCGCTAGACCCAAATTAGGGGGATTTCCCCCATAATAGAATTGGTGAATCCACTGGGAAGTCTCTCTAGTGTCCTTTTAGGAGAACTTTGTTTGGTTTGAATTCATATTTTTTGAAGTATTCTGAGTCTTTTTGGGTCTCTGGTCACCTTAGAGGTGCTTACCAATTGTCTTGGGTTTATTGCTCTGTCTTGGGTGAACCACATATATCTTGTGTCTTGATGTGCTTTGTGCGATGTGAATTATGCTATTTAGTTGCTTAGTGTTATTTTTATAATGTATGATGAATGCATCTGATGTTGTTTTTTAGTGCTTAATGGTATTAAAGATAAATGTATACTAGATCTGAGCTAATGCTATGTTCTAAGTGATTGAAAGTGCTTGATCTTTATTGTTGTTGTGATGTTCTATAATAAAGGTTTAGTTTGCAATGTGAACGAGAATCATGAACTAATGCATATTGTTGTCTAAGTGCCCTGCTAAGTGTTGTAATCACATATATGTGTCCCATATTGGTTACAGACACTTGAGCCTTGTAACCCTCCCTTCCTCTTCCTCGAGTGAGACTGCATCTGCTTCACAGGTGTTGCCGAAAGGGCCAGTAGTTAGAGTTTTGTTGGTGCATTGTTTAAGTGTTGAACATTGGGTCTGACCCTGTGCCAAAAAATGGTTCCATTGTCGGGACCTGAAACTATGATTGCTGGGAATTGAAGAAAAGAGAAAGCTTTGTACGTAGATCTGTTGTTGTAGTGCACAATATTATACTTTATTTGTGAAGCTTTGTGCTAAGAAAGAAACCTTATCCAAAGAAAAGAGGTAAGATCTTAAAGCTTTGTTCTCTAGTAAGGGTAAGATAAGTGGAATTTTTTTTTTCAAAAGAATGAATCTAGGTATGTTTGATAAATTATGTCCCAGTCTGAAAACTAGGGTATAGCTAGAATAAAGAGTTGATCTGAATAAATTTGATAGAGAGAAATATGTTATTCCTATGCATAGAAATAATTTTTGGACTAATAAGTGGATGCAGGAACCTAGAAAGAATTTTTGTAGATTACAGGTCCAACACTATGATCCCAGTGCATAGTACAAGAAAGATTGGGCATCGTTTAAAAGAAAGAGAGGATTGACACTGTGTTATAATTGCAGAAGACCAGGACATATTTCTAAGGAATGCCCTGGTACAGTCTTATTTGTCTTTGTTGTAAAGCTATTGGTCATGAGATTGAGGATTTCCCAAGGATGATTGATAAAGTTGAAAATATGAACATGAGACAAGAAAACTTTGAAGAAAGTCAAGAGGCTAAGAGCATGTTGGAGAATCATAAAGAGAAATAGTCGGAGACTTTGTTAGTATTGTTAAAAAAAGTAATGGATGATCACAAAAACTTTAGTATACAAGAGATCCTAAAAGAAAAACAATGCATAGTTACAAGAATAGAAGACTTAAACATAGACTGTGTATTGGATGAAGAAACACACGTGAAAATTATGCCAGAAAGCACTTGGGAAATTTTGGGAAAGCTTGCTATGGTACCTTCATTGGGAAGGATAGGCTTGTTTAAAGGAAAGATGATAACCCTGTGTGGAAGAGTTACTAATATACCCATGATTTCTCATGAAACATCGACTGAAGAAGAATTTGAAGTCATTAAATTTGTTGAGAACAATGCCCCTTTTCCACTTTTGTTAGGAAAGACTTGGATTGAGAAGGATCATATCAAAAGGAAACTAGAGGAGGAAGCTACATAATAGAAAAAGGAACTAAGGGACTGCATAACCAGAAAAATAGAACGACTAATAAAAGAACAAGAGGATAAGTTGAAGCAATAGAGGGCAAGAGAATTAGCAGTCAAAGTTGAAAGAATGCAGGAAGGATTGAAGTACCTGTTCGTGCAAGAAAGAAGTGTAGCCACCCTAGAAATAGTAAGAGAAGGGAAATTAACCTCATAATTTGTAAGATCACACTAGTAGTGCGAAGTCTTTTCAGCAGGAGAGAATAAGAATACAAATGGGAAGATGATTCCATAAATTGTTAGACAATATCAGATTACATGAAAGAAGGCCCGAAAGATTGATAACAAGAAATTTAAGCTGCAGGAATCTACAAAGAATAGAAGGACTTTTCAAGAGGAAGATCTGCAAAACTTGAACCTTGCCGGAATAACAGAACCACACAGAATGGGACTTCTCCATGACGAAGCTATATGACCGTTGGAGGCACCCTGACCATTAGAATGATGCTTTAGAATGGCTAGAAAGTGTCGTTCTGAGAGAATGGACTGTTGATATCATGCCATAACAGAAAAATTTGCATTTATGGATGCATTCCTACCAGTTGGAGGAATCTGTTATGATGCTCGCTTATTTACCTCGTCGGACATTGTTCTAGGACCCCTTTTTTCCACCCGTGATTATCCAAGCTACCAGAGAATCAATTGTATATCACGATGTGATTTCTAGACCTCAACATCCATTGGATTACCTCGCTTATCCGTTCGCCTACCCAATACATTTTTATACAAGTGTGAATGTCAGGCAAACCTAGCACCTTAGAGATATTTGTTGGGGAGATCCTTATGAAGATAATGGCTAATAGAATTTTTTTTGTAGGAGTACAGGTATCATCAACTAGGGGACTGCAAGCATCCCCTTCGACTAGACATCGTTCTAGCTGTGATAACCCTGCGACTGAGAAGCGAAGTAAGCATCACGATGATTTGGGTAACATGAAGCATATTCTGTCGGTCTTGCCAGAATATATACTACCTTTGGCTAGTGCGGTTAACTGTGACAAAATCCCATGTGACTTTGAGTACACGTTGATCACTGCATACATCCCGAAGGGGATATGCATAGTTGGAACCCAGTTGGGACAGATCCTATCTTTGAAGAACAACGAATTTAATCTCGATGACAGAAAAAACTATGCCATGCTTGTGCCCCATAGGTATTTGATGAAGATGACTGGGAAGAAGCCATGGATTAAGGAGCTCGCACAGTCCATGATACTGAATGTAATGAAGATTCCTCACATTGGTCAACATCAGGAGTTTAATGCTTGCGTTAAAATCCTCTTGTCGTGCTATCATGGAGGATATTTGTGGCTTGACAAGTGCATTACTATGGATTCGATGTTGATCCACTTGATTATAGGACTGAGTATGCAGGGGCTAGACCGTCAACAATTCTACCCATGGAAGACTTCAGATTGCTCCCTAGCACAATGCATAAAGGAGGATTATGGCGGTGTAGAAAAGGGAAAGTGAGGTTATAAGGTAACTTCTATCCAGGATGGTGTAGTGTGCCTCTTTTGCCAATTTATAGCTGGAAATCTCATTAGAAAGAACTATCCGAAACAGGTCACTAGGTTCGTAGTAGACCTCCTTGGAAATTTCATGGAGGAGATGCAAATGAACTAGGAGATTTATCTCGTCAACTAGCTCGAGAAAGACTATCGTGAAGTGCGGGATCAAGGGTATGAATTCCATTTTAGCTAGCTACTTGTATTGATCACATTTTTCACTTGGCATATGCCAGAAGGAACGACATTTCCTGAAGTTGAGCCATGGGAGTCATTGACCACAAGGTTCTCCACCTTGTGGTATATGAATGACATGTCGAAGTAGTGGAAGTTGAACGTTGTGTTCCATGCCTAGTACCACCAACTGAAGTGTGCTATTGAGGCATTTCCATGCATGAAAACGAACAAATTTCACCAGTATAGGCCGCTAGCGAAGTTCCACGTAGATCGACACTTTATCTATATCACTATGTGCATGGATGAGAGCAAGGAGGAGTTAAGGTCCTATTATAAGCTAACCGATGAAGACATGGATGAGATCACCAAAGAATGGTCAGCGAAGTTCCTTGTATCAGTTGAAGATGTATATATCTCTAATGCAGACATCATAGGAATCCCCTTGGTCACCCGGGTCAAGCATGTCGGGCAGAGCAGCGTGAAGAAATAAAAGAAAAAGGTAGAAGTCGATCATATAGAAATTGATGAGGAGGACAACGCCTCTATAGAATATGGATCTAGATCACCATAAGGAGGAGAAGAAGACCAAGGAAATGGACAAGGAGGATGGGATGATGGAGAAATGCAAGAATAAGGTGAATCTAGACTACCGAAGGACCCCCCTACTGAGGCAGAAACATCAAATAAAAGGAGGGTTTCCCCGTAGAAACCTTCGGAAAGAAATAAGACATGTGCCACTAAGCCCAATATAAAGGCCACATTCACAGAGGAAGATGTCAATCTAATCATTGTAGTGGCACAGACGCCTCCCAGGGCGTGTTCGCAACTACCGGGACCTCCTTCTTCTCAGGCCCGAAGAGCTACAATTCCCTTCAAATCCCGTATCGGGACCTTTTGTCACCCACAGGATGCTCTATTGATCTCCCTGCAGTCTTTTCGGGAAATTGGGTCCCGCGTTATCGCGAAACTCGTGGGCACGTTCCTCATGCTACCCAAATCCCTGAAATCCGATGGGTCTCAATGTCGACGCTTCCTTGTTACTATCGAGGATTTCCCTATTGGGAAATCGGCATAAGTGATGTCATGTTTCACTGCCTCCCCAAATCTCTAAACCCTGATTCGCAATGGCGCTTACGCTATGGCACTAGCCCCTCTGGCTGCTCCTTGCTTGTGTGACCTATCAACCCACGTGACCATGTCCTTCCCCCTTATCGGGATTTCGGAGTTCGTGAGTTTGCAATGCGAAGAACTAGCACTCCTGGAATCTCCGATCCCTGATCTCCGATGTCACTTGTCCTCTGTCCATGGCAAGGACCTAGGACCCACGCACCCGTAGTGATCAGGAAATCGCATTTCAAGAAATCGCGATACCTAATGCACTGTGTCATGGACCTTTCCAAATACTGAACTCTGATATACGATGCCACCTATTGTCATCTCAGGGTGAGACTCAACCCTCCAACACTTTTCCTCCACTAGGCATCTTTAACCCTGTCGGGAAATAGCGGATCGTGATTTCAACATATGCAATGCGCTTGACTTCGGAAATCCTGAATTTTCGAACTTCGATTCCACTGGATCCTCGGACACGTATCCCTGAGTAGAACGGTTATGATCTCATCGGACAATTGTGGATCGCGATTTCGATGTGTGAGAGTTTCTTGCTCTCAGAAACCTCGATGCTCCGGTTCTCGACTTCCTTGGATCTCCTGCTAAGTGTCCTCATTTTGATCGACGACTCCTGTTGCATCGGGAAATCGCTAGTCGCAATTTCAATAGGCTCAAAACTCTTGTCTTCGCAAACCCCGATTCCCCGATGAGTCAAATCTCGATGGCTCTTGGCTCCTTCCTTGCACGCCTCGGTTTAACCCGTATGCATCTCCTCGAGATCTAACGGCTGGCAAGGTTTCACTGTTTTTCCTTGGCGAACCCTGACCGTTGATTCCTTCCTTCATAGGTTTCTAGGAAATGACTAAGTGTTCCTTCCAGAATCCCTTTCCAATGCTTGGGCTTGCAACCTTCTGCTCAAGCCTTCTTCTACACGGACTCTTGTGTTCTCCTTCAAAGATATCATGAAGGAACTATCCCTACTGAGATTGTCAACTCTGATTCTTTCAGAGAATTTTCTCACACTACTCGTGCCTGACCTTCAAAAACTTCCCAAGTGCTGAGTCTTTCAGACTCTGTGCACTTCCACAACAGTAGTCTTTGCCTTCCTTTTCTCAGATTAACCACTGAGACTTTTAACTCCATCTGTGTGCTCTCCCAGCACGACCTCCACAATAACCCTACAGCTTCTGGGTGAATGAGAATAAGTGTTAAACTACTGAACCCTCATCAACGCACTCTATGTGGATGAATTCAACTGCACTCTTTGCAGGAATCTCCTGTTTCAGTTAGAGAAACAATTGAAACTTATTCTCTTCTCTCTCAGACTTCAGTTAAAAACCCTGAAATCACATGCACAACATATTCAAAGCAATTTCATGACCAGAAAGCAAACATTCATGAGCACATAAACAACATACATAGAGAAACAACAACCATCCATGAAATTGAATCAAAGACTCTCTTCTATTAATTCAAAAACATCTGTACATGGGTGTTCTTCACAAATCCTTTGTTTGCTCCCTCTTCTTGCTCCTGAATGAATGATAATAATACAATGTACAAAGGAGGGTGTCTATATCCGTTTTCCCTCACGAAATTGAAACTGTCTAATCTAGACTTAAACATCTATCTACCTGCATTAAATCTATTACATGCCTTCCTATCTACTAAGGACGAGAGATTTAAGGCTCAAGGTCCCCTTTACAATACAAGTGTTCTTCTTTATAAATGACTTCGTTAAAGAGCGGTGCAACAACTTCCAAAGTATTTCAAAATGTGTACTGGCGCTATCCAGTTGTTTCCTCTCAATGTGCTGGCTCGCTTGATGAGTGAGTGATGCTCCTGCATCATACTCCTCGGCTTGAAAAATTTCATGGGCTCCTGTCCATGAGCTCCTGCATGGTCTGTCCATGCTTCTGTATTACTGCTTCATTTTCCCAGCTGGCATCTTCCACTGGGTGATTCTTCCATTTCACCAGGTACTCGAAGTATTGCTTTTGCCTGGTCTTCTTTTCCACTCGCTTGTCCAATATGCACTCCATCTGTGGCTTATTTGCAACTAGTAATTGCTTCTGCCACTGGATCACTGGTTCCTTAGTTCCAGCCTCTATTTATCCAGCACTGTATGGGTATAAATCTGCCACGTTGAATATCGAAGATATTCTGATGCCATCCGACAACTCAATATCATAAGCATTCTCTCCGAATTTCTTCAGGACCTTGCATGGCCCAATATTTTTCATCTTCAGCTTGTTATATGTTCCCCTTGGGAACCTTTCCTTCCTCAGATGTGCTAGAACAAGATCCCCAACTTCAAACCGAAGTTGTCTCCGACGTTGATCTGCTCTGCGCTTGTACTCCTGATTTGAGTCTACCAGTCGCTGCTTCACCTTGCCATGAAGTTCCCTCATCGCTTCAACAAATTCCTCTGCACTAGCATTGCTAGTTTCAGCCTGTTCTGACTCCCTGAGTTCAGAAACTCCCCTCGATTGTGTTCCATACACAATCTGAAATAGACTTTTGCATGTACTCCGATTCACCGAATCGTTGTATGCAAACTCTGCCTGTGGCAATACGTTGTCCCAGCTTCTATGGTGCTCTATCACCAGGCTTCTCAACAAGTCTCCCAAGCTCCTGTTGACCACTTTTATCTGTCCATCTGTCTGCGGATGGTAATATGAACTAAATGCCAAGTTGGTTCCTAGCTTCTTCCATAAGGTCCTCCAAAAATGCCCTATGAATTTGGTATCCTTGTCCGAGACTATGCTTCTCGAAAATCCATGAAGTCTAACAACCTCTTTGAAAAAAAAGTTTGCGGTGGGTCACATCGTTGGGCTTCTGGCATGGGATAAAATGTACCATCTTCGAAAACCTGTCTACCACCACAAAGATGGAATCAACCCCTCTCTCTGTCCTCGGCAATCCCAATATAAAATCCATGTTGATCACCTCCCATGGCCTTTCTGGTATGGGAAATGGCTGATAAAGACCTGCGTTTTTCTTCCATCCCTTCGAATGTTGACAAATTCGACACCTGTCAATGAACTTCTTGACATCTGCTAGCATGCCTGGCCAAAAATATGATTCGCTTAACTTTGTGAATGTTTTGTTATGACCAAAGTGATCTGCTAAACCTCCACTATGCTTTTCCTTCTCCAAGTTCTCCCTCATGGAGAAATTTGGAATGCACAATTGATTGCCTCTAAATAGAAATCCCTCCTGGATCATGTAGTCTATCCATGGGCTCCGATCCCTGAGAACGGGATTCTCGACTGCTTTGTACGCCTCTCCGAAATCTGCATCTCCTGCATACATATCCTTCAGATTCTCAAAAACCAATGTTTTGACTCTGAACTCCTGCAACAACAAACATTTCCTGCTTAGAGCATCAACCACTTTGTTAGCAGTCCCTGAAATGTGTTTAATCACAAACATGAAATTCTGCATATACTCTACCCATTTTACATGTTTCTGATTCAATTTATCTTGTTGACTCACAAACTGCAATGCATGATTATCACTGTACAATACAAATTCTTTTGGGATCAAGTAATGCCTCCACTTATTTAATGCCTGTATGATGGCATAAAACTATTTATCATACGTGGAGTATTTCAGCTTTGCGTCATCCAGCTTCTCGCTGAAATATGCAACTGGCCTGTCCTCCTGGCTCAAGACCGCTCCTATGGCATATCTGCTTACATCACATTTCACTTGAAATGTCTTCTTGAAATCCGGTAACACCAACATTGGTCGTTTTGATATCTTCTGCTTCAACAAATTGAAGCTTTTCTCAGCCTCTGTTGTCCAATGAAAAGACTTATGTCGCTTCTTCACTTGTGTCTCTCATGCGAATCTGATGGTATCCGCTTTTCAAATCCACCTTTGAAAAAAACATTGCCCCGCTCAGGCAATCCATCAAGTCATCCATTCTCGGCAGTGGAAATCTGTACCTGATGGTGATTTTGTTAATGGCTCTGGAGTCTGTACACATTCTCCATCCTCCATCCTTCTTTGGACTCAGTACCGTTGGAACAACACACTAACTAAGACTTTCCCTAACCAGTCCTTTATCCAGCAGCTCCTGTACCTGTCTTTTGACCTCCTCATTCTCCTGTGGCTTCAACCTGTACGCTGCTTTGTTCGACAAACTTGCTCCTGGTATGAGATCTATGTGATGGCTTATGCTCCTCATCGGTGGCAATGAATGAGGTAATTCGTCTACCACTATATCAGCGAACTCTTCCAGTAGTTCCTAAATTTCCTTGGGCAGATCATCCACTCTTGTGCTGGTCAAAACAACTTTCGATTTCCTGACCACAAAGAATTGTGGATCTTATTTCTTCTTAACTTCTACCAGAAGTTCCTTCCCACTCATGAGAAGTACCCTGTTGTTCACTTCCGGTTTCACCTCCTTATCTTTTATCGGAAGTAACATGTGTGTTCTCCCATTCTTCTCTAAAGTGTACGTATTCATCTTCCCATCATGAATTACGTTTCTTTCATATTGCCATGGTCTGCCTAGTAATAAATGACATACATCCATAGGGATAACATCATAGAGAATTCTATCATTATATCCTCCTATCTTGATGTCCACTAAGCATTGTTTAGTGACACTCACCTGATGTCCCTTCTGTAGCCATGAGACTTTGTATGGACTCGGGTGATCAGTCATTTCCAGCTCTAATTTTTCCACCATCTTGATTGAAACGATATTGTTAGTGCTTCCACTGTCCATGATAACTTTGCATTTCCTGTCCTTGGTCTTGCATGTGGTTCTGAATAGTCTACTTCTCTGAGCTGTGTCCTCCACCTCCTTCTCGGGTGTTATGAGAACTTTATGCATCATCAATGACCTTCCGTCTTCTGCATCTTCTGCTTCAGAAGCTCGCCTTTGTGCCTTGGCGATGTTAGCTTCTCCTTTGTCCTTCTTCCTATCTGGATAGTCGATGGCCTTATGTACATCTTTTCCACATGTGTAGCATGTGATGATTCCTCCTCTGCCTCTTCCCCTACCTCTGGTACGAGGAAAATTATTCGCGTCAGCATAACCGCCACCTTGCTCTGTATGCTGCCCCCTCTGTTCAACATGTGGTCCTCGCTGTGAGGTTCCACCTCTCTCAATCTTACCCTGAGGTTTCTTCCATTCCTCAGGTTTCTGATATTTCTCCTGGGCAACTGTCTTGCCTCTGGGCTGACTTCTTCCTCGCCCTCGCTGACCTTGCTTACGTCTCAGCTTCTCCTCGGCTTTCAGAGCCATCTGGTAAGCATCCTTAACCGTTTTGATGGTTGTCATGCTTAATTCATCCTGAATGTCATATCTCATACCATTGAAGGTATCTGACAACCTTCTCATCATCACTCTCCCGATGACCTGCTCGGATATTAAGCTTGTAAAACTCTTCGGTGTATTCCTTCACCGTCATCAACTTCTGTCTCAGGTTCTGCATTTTCCTGAACAATGTGATATGATAATCTCTTGGGATGAATTTCGATTTCATCTTTGAAATCATTCGATCCCAGATTTTAATCTTTTGTTTGCCTTTGGAACGTCTATCTTCTTGTAGCTTGTCCCACCATAATGTTGCATGTCCCTTCAACTTTGTGACAGCATGCCTTACCTTCTTATCCTCTTTGATATCTTCATAATCAAAGTAGGTGTCAAGAGCCTTGATCCAATCCAGCAACTCTTCTGCATCCAGGCTTCCTTCATAAGCTGGAATATCCATTTTTGTCTTTGAACTCATCCTGGCGATAGCTTTAATCAATCGCTCAGTTGATGCATCCTCTGCTGTGACCTCTTCTTCATGTCCAACTTCCTCTTCAACTTCGGAATCACTAAGATCCCCTACACCAATTCCACATCTCTGTGCTATCTCCATCTCTTCAAGCCTTGCTCGGAGATCTCTCATCTGTTGCTCCATTTCTGGATTTCGTGCCAGCCTGCCTCTTCTTTGCGCATCCCTATCCTCTGGATCAGGTGATTTCCTTTCTCTTCTGGGCAACATGATGAATCCTGTCTCTCTCTGCTATAGAAAACACAGAGTCAAATCCCACTCTGATACCACTCTGGTGCAGACGCCTCCTAGGGCGCATCCACAACTACCAGGACCTCCTTCTTCTCAGGCCCAAAGAGCTACAATGCCCTTTAGATCCCATATTGAGACCTTTTGTCACCCACAGGATGCTCTATTGATCTCCCTGCATTATTTTCGGGAAATTGGGTCCCACGTTATCGCGAAACTCGTGGGCACATTCCTCGTGCTACCCAAATCCCCGAAACCCGATGGGTATCAATGCTGATGCTTCCTTGTTACTGTCGGGGATTTCCCTATTGGGAAATCAGCATAAGTGGTGTCATGTTTCATTGCCTCCCCAAATCTTCGAACCCCGATTCGCGATGGCACTTCCGCTATGGCGCTAGCCCCTCCGGCTGCTCCTTCCTTGTGTGACCTGTCAACCCACGTGACCGTGTCCTTCCCCCTTATCAGGATTTCAGAGTTTGCAAGTTTTCAATGCGAAGAACTCGCACTCCTGGAATCTCCGATCCCTGATCTCCGATGCCACTTGTCCTCTGTCCACGGCAAGGACTTGGGGCCCACACTCCCGTAGTGATCGGGAAATTGTGTTTCAGGAAATCGCAATACCTAATGCGCTGTGTCACGGACCTTTCCAAATCACGAACTTCGATATGCGATGCCACCTGTCGTCGTCTCAGGGTGAGACTCAACCCTCCAACACCTGTCCTCCACTAGGCATCTCTAACCCTGTCGGGAAATCGCGGATCGCAATTTCAACATACGCAATGCTCTTGACTCCGGAAATCCTGAATTTCCGAACTTCGATTCCACTGGATCCTCAGACACGCATCCCTGAGTCGAATGGTTATGATCTTGTGACAATCGTGGATCATGATTTCGATGTGTGAGAGTTTCTTGCTCTCGGAAACCCTGATGCTCCAGTTCCCAACTTCCTCGGATCTCCTGCCAAGTATCCTCGCTGTGATCGACGGCTCCCGTTGCGTCGAGAAATCGCTAGTCACAATTTCAATAGGCTCAAAACTCTTGTCCTCGTAAACCCTGATTCCCCGATGAGTCAAATCCCGATGGCTCTTGGCTCCTCCCTTGCACGCCTCAGTTTAACCCGCATGCATCTCCTCGAGATATAACGACTGGTGAGGTTTCGATGTTTTTACTTGGCGAACCCTGACCGTTGATTCCTTCCTTCAGAGGTTTCTAGGAAATGACTAAGTGTTCCTTCCAGAATCCCTTTCCAATGCTTGGGATTGCAACCTTCTGCTCAAGCCTTCTTCTACATGGACTCCTGTGTTCTCCTTCAGAGATATCATGAAGGAACTATCCCTCCTGAGCTTGTCAACTATGATTCTTTCAGATAATTTTCGCACACTACTCATGCCCGACCTTCAACAACTTCCCAAGTGTTGAGTCTTTCAAACTCTGTGCACTTCCGTAACAGTAGTCTCTGCCTTCCTTTGCTCAGATTAACCACTAATACTTTTAACTCTGCTTGTGTTCTCTCCCAGCACGACCTCCACAATAACCCTACAACTTCTGGGTGAATGAGAATAAGTGTTAAACTACTAAACCCTCATCAACACACTCTATGTGGATGAATTCGACTGCACTCTTTGTAGGAATCTCCTGGTTCAGTTAGAGAAACAATTGAAACTTATTCTCTTCTCTCTCGGACTTCAGGTAAAAAATATGAAATCACATGCACAACATATTCAAAGCAATTACATGACCAGAAAGCAAACATTCATAAGCACATAAACAACATACATAGAGAAACAACAACCAACCATGAAATTGAGTCAAAGACTCTCTTCTATTAATTCAAAAACATATGTACATGGGTGTTCTTCACAAATCCTCTGTTTTCTCCCTCTTCTTGCTCCTAAATGAATGATAATAATACAATGTACAAAGGAGGGTGTCTATATCCGTTTTCCCTCACGAAATTGAAATTGTCTAATCTAGACTTAAACATCTATCTACCTGCATTAAATCTATTAAATGCCTTCCTATCTACTAAGGACAAGAGCTTAAAGGCTCAAGGTCCCCTTTACAATACAAGTGTGCTTCTTTATAAATGACTTCATTAAAGAGTGGTGCAACAACTTCCAGAGTATTTCAAAATGTGTGTTGGCGTTGTCCAGCTGTTTCCTCTCAATGTGCTAGCTCACTTGATGAGTGAGAGATGCTCCTGCATCACGTAGTCATGGAGGATGCTTTAAAAGATATATTGCAGTGATATGGAAAAAAGAAGGAAACATTGAACGAAAGAATCGAGAAGTAGATGAAGGAGATACAAAAAGCCATTTATTTAAGCCACACAGTACCTACTGCACCTTCTTCATCAAAGATTGTAGAATTGGGGGATGAGCCTGCCCATTTATGAAAACAAGCAGATGCAACAGAAGATCAACTTCATTGAATCCATGAAGAGAAGGAGAAGGCTATAGAAGCCTTGAAGCAAGAAAAGGAGGAGGTCGTATAAAAACTACGAGTTACGCAGTCTTGCATAACCACCTATGAGAAGGATAAAGATGAAATTTAGGTGATAGTCGAGGAGGACAAAGAAAAGATACAGAAAGAAAAAGACCAGCTTCTCGCAGAGCAGATTGCGGTTAAAGAAGCGGTGACTAAAGCACTTCACTCTGTTTCGATATTGGCACAAGAGGAACAAGATTCAATTGAGTTCAAGTGGGGAATCTTGCGGAGGCCATTCAACAGCTTCAAGTGAGGATAATGGAGTTAGAAATCCAAGCAGTGCTGAGGACTCTACAAGAAAGTGCGCAATCAGAGGGAGGAAGCCGCCAAGAGTGAAATTGGAAGGATTAGGACCCTCACCTTAGAATGTAAGAATTTGAGTGATTGAAGTGAGAAAACCTATGAATGCCTCATAGAAGACCCAAAGCTGAGGAAACTAGAAGAGAAACCGTAGTGGGCATAGAAGCAGGCATCCACCATTCAGGCGAAGATGAAGTTACTCACTATAGTCAAGTGAATGAAGAGATCACAGGAGCAGTGCGTAGTATACCAATAGATTATTTCCATCCAAAGAAGATTCATGGAAGTTACATAGAGACTATAGCCGGTGCAGGATGAAGCCTGCATGATTTTTGAAGAGATTGAAGGATAAGTCCCGCTACTAGACCAAGTGGTTACGATAGTGGAACAGTGCCTAGAAAGGCCTGTTATAGAGAAAATCATTCAGGAGTTTGCCAAGCAAGAGGCTCTGGCGAAGCAACAATTTGAGGCAACTCAAGCTAAGATTGAGGCCTTTGAAGTAGCACTACCCAGATATGAGTTACTCGGGACGAGTCATAGGTGAGTGTTGGGGGCCTGTTGCCCCTCGACCAAATTTTGAGGAAACATTTGTCATGATTGACTAGTTTTGGGACTTTGATAGGCTGGTCGAAGATGGAGTGCCCAGGCAGAGCTGAGATCACGGGACCTCACAACTTTTGCGGGCTTGTGGACTCGAGAAAGGGTTTACTAGGTTTTATGTAATGGGTTATGGAATGTCAACCCATTGTTTTACCCATGATTAGGCCTATTTGTAAATGTCTAAATAAGTAGATAAGAGATGTAATGAGTAATGGTTGTCTATGTGCATAATATGTTAGTAAGGCTCTGCACTAATAAGGAGTTGGCTTTGTGCCTTGACCTAATTTTTGGAAGGAGGATCTAGTGCACAACGCGCAGATCTCCTGTCCTTTGCAGAGTTTAGCTCTGTGGCTTTGTGCACATAAGAGACTAAGTGTAATAATATTGAAGACTAATAAAGAAGAACAAGAATTTGGAGGAGGTAGCCCCACACTGGGGTGGACCATGCATATCCTATGTCTTGATGTGCTTTGTGCGATGTGAATTATGATATTTATATTCTTAGTGTTCTTGTTATAAAGTATGATGAATGCATCTAATGTTGTTGATTAGTTCTTAATGGTATAAAATATAAATGTATACTATATCTGAGTTATTGTTATGCACTAAGTGATTAAAAGTGCTTGACCTTTATTGTTGTTGTGTTGTTCTATAATAAGGGTTTAGTCTATGATGTGAACGAGACTCATGAAATAATGCATATTGTTGTCTAAGTTCTCTGCTAAGTGTTGTAATCAAATACCTATGTCCCAGATTGGTTACAGACACTTGAGTCCTATAACCCCCTACCTATACCTCTAGTGAGACTGCATCTGCTTCGCAGGCGATGCTGAAAGGGGTGGTAGTTAGGGTTTCATTGGTGCGTTGTTTAAGCATTGAACTCCAGGTCTCCCCTTGTGCCAAATATCCCAAAGTTCCTTTTAGGATTCTTCCGTGAAATTTTTAGCAGTTGCAGTGCATTTTGAAACGAAAAAGCATTCTAGGAAAAATTGCATTTTAGGATCTTGGTCTTTATTTTGAAAAATTTTCACCTTCAAAGTTAAAAAAACAATTTTTCAGTTGTACAACAAAGTTTTCTTTCAACACAATGTTATAAAATATTATTAACTCTTCTATTTTGTCTCTCAAAAATGCCACAAGTTTCACTTATGTTTCCTGTTGAGTAATCAAGCCATTAAAAATAATGAATAATTCTAAAATAAACTAGACTTTTGTGTTTATAGGGTACACCAYGTAGTCTAGTATTTAGGGCCTTGAAATAGGTGTGGATAATAAACTCTTCAAGGCCACTTAAATAAAMTTAAGATTCTATGATAGGGAGTTTAAAATTCATGTTTCGTAAGAGTTAGCCAGGACCCCCCTCTAAAACATGGGATAAACACRAGGTTGCGTGAGGAAAGGTAGAGGAGATAACCCCTCCAAAATCGGACCAAGCATAGTGGGGATCATATATTGAGGGTCATTATTTGGATCTATGATTGCATTTGACYGCAGAGCTTCTTTGGCCTTGAATCCATTCGAGATCCTCAGTTTTCTTCTGGACCATTTTCCTTCGGTACCCTTCAAAGGATTCAAAATTTTCTATCATGTTCATTACAATCAACTTGGATGTCAATTGTACTCACTTGGCAACTAACTGGGAGATGGAAACCTAGTTTCCCTTTTGTAGGGACTTACACAGGTGATTGTGAGGGTATATTGTGGTACCTAGGGTAGATGTCAAATCACTCTTTGTAGATTATACCTGGAGGTTGTTTCCATTTTTGACTTACAATTGCACCAATAAGTTTCTCTAGTGTTGATTGGTGTAACTATTCTTCCTGCCAGCCTATTGATTGCTTGATTTTCCTTTAGGGAATTTCTAGTGTGTGATCTATGTTTCTCATTAGCATGACCTTAGAGTGTCGATTGATAATTTCACAAGGTGGAATATCAACAACTTTGTCGTTCACGTAGGCTTCAAGTGTTGTTTCCAGTTACTTTGGAGCCACCTCTTCCACTTCTAAGGTGAAGGATATATCAACGGGGTTCTTTTGAAGCAATAGGGAAATAGGAAATTGTACCCAATCCTTCTCCAAAGAATACTTTTTTGCACTGTTGTAGACTAGCATTTTCGACCTCGAATTTGAAGGATTCAATCTTGCAAACCCTTTGATCACTGATCTTTCAAGGCTAATCCTTGTTTAAGTAGTCCCTTATGAGGTTAATTCTCTTGATAATTGTCTTGTTAGGCAACTAGAAATCGAACAGAATAATACTACTTCTACTAGGAGTCCTCATATTCCCATCCCAACTGTGGGAATAGGGGGGGTTGTACCTCCTCTTCCACCTTCACCTACAAGGACTACTGCTAACCATATACCTAAAACTTTTGGTAGTGGTATAGTCCTCATAGTGACTATGACCATTGTTCCTACTATACAAAACATGTCTGGCACTATGTTTTCATATGGGATGGTAGGATTCGATACAAGATCGACTTTTACTTACTCTACTCTACAGAATATTGGTATGGGGGAAGGGATTTCTAGTTCTCCCTTCCAAGGATCCTTCACGAGAACCACTCCTCTCTTTAATTATATCCATTACGGTGTGTTTCATATCCCT
>JASDQU010225014.1:0-17524 GCA_032191745.1 Picea mariana | reverse complement strand
AAAGATGTGTTGACATGAAAACTTAAAAAATAATCCAGTTGGATTAGGTGGGAGACCACCAATATCCACATGGAATATGTGTAGGTGTTGGCCCTTGGTTATGGAAACAAGTGAAGATTAAGGAAGAAAAGACAAAATTTGAACTATGCGGAAGACACAGTGATTGATACTGGGTCGAAGTGAGCAAAAGAGAAGAAAAGATGGAGTGAAGGGAGAGAAAGCAAGTTGTTGGACGAGGAGATCGAGGATGACAGATCAAAAGGAAGATGGATTTTGGACAACTCAGCAAGTGAAAGAAGATGTCAACAAGTGCTTTGGAGCACCTCGTGGGAAAGAAGGAAATACAGGTTGGCAAAGCCTTGAAAACACGGGTCAAGTTAACCTAGAGTTTTAGACACCTAGGGTTTTGGCATTTAGGGTTTTGACACCTAGGTTTTGGCCTAAGGTTGTCGATGAGCTATTGTAATGTATAAATAAAGGTCAAGAGGACCTGGGATGGGTTCAATTATGTTTTGATGAGAGATTTCTATTGAGAGAGAAGTATTGTGTTGTGCGAGCAATTTGTATTGTAAGATCTTCAACTAGGTGCGAAGATCAACCCTGCAGCTGGGTGCACAGGGAGGGGAGAGAAAGAGAGAGAAGAAGAGATATCTGCAAGCTAATAGTGCAGATAGAACTGTATGCTTTCACCTAATATATTATAAAGCACAGTTTTGTGGATGTAGCCCTAGAGAGAGGGTGAACCACGTATATCTTGTGTTATGTGTGATTGATGTTGTGTTCTTTGACATTTGATATGCTACTATTGTGATATTGTGTCAGATCTGAGTTATAACTTGTGCAGTAGGTTTAAAGAAGATAACGAATAACTAGGTGGCTGTGTGTTGTTGCCATGGATCCACTTTACATTTCCTCTGGCTGTAGACACTTGTGTCTTGCAACCCCTTATCACTACTTTGGGTGAGACTGCATCTACTTCGTAGATGTTGCCAAAAGGGCTAGTAGTTAGGGCTTGTTGGTGCGCTGTTAGAGATGAACCCTGGGTCTACCCCTGTGCCAAAAAATGGTTCTATTATCGGGACAAGGATCTTCTTGAGGGAATGTCAAGGTGGTTTCCATCGAAGACAGAGATTCAGAAGTGGATAGAATATCAAGAAAAGGATTTCGTTGAAGCCCAGAACAAGAACCCTAATCTCAGCACAAAGGATTGGTTGGGAAGGTATATATTTACCGATATACACAAGATTTTATTTGGAGGAATTCATCAGGGGCTATACGAGTGGTTAGCCAGACTAGAAGATACCCAGTTTGAGATCAGACTCAGACCACCTGTGGTTTGGATGTCGATGCTGATCAAGAAGGTCAAGAGAGTGGGTAACGTTGTGTCAAGAGAAGTAGATCACTGGTTTGATAGCACCATTGGAGGGTATATTACTGAGTTTGTCATTGATAGAGTGGAATTGTATAGCCAACCTGAGAGATATTTCTTTAAGGGACCTAGAGGAAAATTTTTACACTTTTTGAAGTTGAAGATCAAGATGCTACTGCATGAGAAGAACATCTTGAAGCTACAATAACCAGTCGAATTGAAAGAGATAATGTTCAAGAACTCAGAAAATGACAACGACATAGAGGCTGGACATACGCGCAGTGGGAGAGCGTTCAGAGAAGTTCCTGTTGAGAACATGTTTAAGCAGAACTACGAAGAAGAAGGATTCTATAGTGGAGAAGAGGTCGATCTAACAAACTAAGAGCATTCAGAACCCGCTAAGGCAGAGGAAGGAAAGACTGAAGAACCTCGCCGAGAAGAGCCAGAAACTTCAAGAACTGCGCATACAATTGAAGTAAGTACTATTACTCCTCCTATTGTTTCAGCAATATTAAGCAACTAGAGTAACCTAAGTTAATAGAGCTATCAGAGCACTGGTACAAGCAGTTCAACGCATACTCAGTCAGAAAACCTAGGAAGATCTATGGCAAATGAGATGAGGCTCCCTATCTTTAGGGGAGATGGATCTAAAGATCCTGATTAGCACTAGTTCCTATGTGAAGTTGTATGGAATATTAAGAATGTCACCGATGAAGCTGTTAAACGAGCTTAGTTTAGTACTACTCTGAGAGACCGCGCACTGAGCTAGTACATGAAACTTTTCCAAGGAATTGCACAGCCTAAACTGCTAAATGAGATCAAGAATGCGGTGGTTGCAGAATTCAAGAAACCCAAGTCGGAGACACAATGCATTACAAAACTGAAAGAAATCAAGCAGAGAGTAGCTGAACCTATTTTGGAGTTTGAGCAAAGGTTTAAGACCTTGATGGGCACGTTGACTTTTCAGATCCCAGACGAGCAGAAAAAGGAATGGTTCATTGTTTCCCTCCTACCACACATCAGAGTCCCTCTGATGCAACCGAATATTGCTTCGCAGGCTAAGGCGTTGGCTATTGCCATGAAACTAGAATCAGCCCCTATGGGATAATCCAACTCAGGTATGAGTCAAATTTTGAGTCAACTGACTAGTTTATCTCTTCAGGTCGAAGATATGAATAAAGACAAGGGAAAAGATAAAAGAGAATACATCTGGTGCATCGGATGTAAACCAAAGGGCCACGACAAGGAGAATTGTCCCCTATTTCATGAGTATTTTTCCTTTGGAGCTCCGAGACCTTTGAAGAAAGTTACCCTACCCTGGTGCGAGGTATGTAGAAATTGACATCACCCTGGTGAATGTTAGTATTTGAAAAAATATGTCCAGACACCCACAAATCTGTATTTCATGTTCTGTAAGTCGACGAGGAATGACGACATGGATTGTAGGGATTATGACCTCATGCATGAAAGATCAAGGGATATATACAAAATTCAAGGCGAAGTACAACAAGAAGGAAACAATGCGCAGTACAATTCCCTAGGAAGAGGAAACTTCAACCCTTGCGGTGGATTCATAGGAAGAGGAAGAGGAGGAGGTATGGGTCGAGGCCGAGGTCAGATCATTTGTTACAACTACACGTAACCGGGACACTTGGCAAGGGACTGTCAGAACCCTTGTACCACTTGCAGCTACTGCAACTCAGTCGAACATGTTATTGAGGAATGTCTAGCACTACTGGCTAAGCTTCAGGAAAGACAGGGTGGGAACTCGCAAGTGCAATTGATATACGTTGAACCTTGCAGAGAAGATCCCATAGTCATTGTTATTACTAGACGAGGCACTATTACAGGAGAATACAGAGTGACTCCAGTGAAGAATACAGAAGGATTAGGCATGAGAAAAGCTGTAGAGAAGACAGAAGAGTTTGATCTGAGGAAAGAGAAGTAGACATTTGAGGAAGTAAGAAAAGAATTTGAAAGAGATCAGGCTTCTTCATCAAAGACCCAACCAGAAGTAAGAGAATGTGGAATGCCTCTGGCATTCGATCAGTCTTCTCCACCAAGAGAAGGAAAAGAGGTCAGTAAGCTCACGGAATTTTTATGCACTTGCATTAATTTGATAAAGGATGAGAACATTGCACAAGAGCTACAAAATTTAATCAGATAGTATGAGATAGGAAAGGTAGATCCCTTGTTGAATAGAGCAATACACCAAGTCTCTAAAAAGAGAAGGAAAAATAAGGAACTACACATGAATGCTCAAATTGGAGAGTATGATATAGCCTATGTGGTCCTCAACTTAGGGTCAAAAGTCAATGTTATGATGAAGAAGACCTGGGCACTGATGGGAAAACCTAAATTGATTTATTCCCCTATCAGGCTTAGGATGGCTAATCAACAAGCTGTAAGCCCCTTTTGGATATTGGAGCATGTCCTCGTGAACATCGATAGAGTAAGGATGTTTGCAGGCTTCAAGGTGATTGAGATAGTAGATGATCGCTATCCTTACCCTGCGATGTTAGGAATTGATTGGGCTTTCAATAATTCCACTATGGTTGATTTAAAGAAAAGAAGAATGACGTTTGAAGGAGATGGCCTTAGGGTCATTGCACCTCTGTATACTGATGAAGCTCACAGGTATACTGAAGCCATCAGAGAAGAAGACCGCACAAATGAACTCGAGAATATATATAAATTGACAGCAAGACAACAAGACTACATTAATCCTACAACAGATGGGAACGTAAGCTAGTGAAGTGACATCGCATGTTCACCAGATTCAGAAGAAGCACTAGAGAACTGCTAGAATAAAATGTATGAAGTCTCTACAAGAAGATGTGCCATATTGACCAAAGAGGTTCACTGGATTGGAATAGAAGTAAGTAACTTGCCCACATTTGATGGCTTAAATCATTTGGAAACTTTCTTGCTGGAATTTGAAGAAGTTGCACCAGCGCAATATAGGTTGTTGGCATTGGACGAAGCATTGAAAGAAACACCAACAAGATGGTGGGGAACACATAAAAGGAACATTGCAGACTAGATGCAATGTCACACTTTTATGACAGTGAAATTTTCAGACAACTTTGAAGGATGCGAAGCCTGATATTCAGGTCAAAGCGATTGAAAGACCATGTGCGAAGTTGTGAGGAAACCTGGAGCAACATTCCACAGGAGAAGTGGGTGCACAAATTCATTAACACTCTGGACACAATGCCTATCAATTGGTATCTCCAAGCGAAACTGCACCTCATCACTGCAAATTGGAAATGTATGACACAGAATTTTGTAGCTATATTATTGTTTGAAATTTAGTACCCTATGGTAGATCAATATTTACAAGTTGTCATACATAAAGTATTTGAGGAGGCACCTAGCCTCCCTTTGGAGAAAGAAGAGAACGAATGGACTGCGCCTCTTTAGAAATTGCAAGGCTGTTACAATATCAATGATGATGAAGACGATGATCCTTGGAATGTGAACATCGTAGAAATAGAAGGACAGAGAGACATAGAAGGACTAGGTGTTGATCTACCTTTTATTGGACAACCAATTAAAATCAAGAATGTTAACATTGGAACAGAGAAAACACCGAAGCTTGCAAATGTTGGAGATTATTGGGATGTTGCCACTATTGAAAAGATCACATAATAACTGCATGAATATCATGACTTGTTTCCAACCAAGTTCACTGATATGAAGGGCATTAAAGGGCCCATGGGAGAGATGAAGATCCCCTTGAAATCAGATGCAAGGTTAGTCAAACAGAGACCCTACAGATTGAATCCTAAATATAAAGAGAAAGTGATCCGGATTTTATGAGTAGAACGAAATGAATATAGATTGTTAACAGGTGCTTAACACAAAATAACAGAGATACAGTAAAACTGGTTTTCTATTCAATAACGAAATAAGTTGAAACTGTAAAATGCAGCGGAAACAAGCTTGTTGGAATGGTGGCGGTATATCTCTGAGAAGAGATGTGGCGGCTACGCACATTCAAAAAAAGAGATTAAAATGAGGCTCTAAAGACATTTTTACAATAAAAAAGAATTCCCAAAACCCTACACATCCAAAAACCTAACCCTAGGAGATGAAGTGCCAAAAGTCATGTGGGCCCCGTTTGGGTTAGTACATCAACTTCCCAGGGTCGTAACTTTTGCATACGATCTTTGTTTTAGGCATGTGATATCCCATTGGAAAGGTATCGTCGAGGAGATTCATTTTGGGGGCTCAATCATGTATTTTTCTTTCATTGAGGAGCTCTATCCCGAAAAACCTTCATTTAGGCCCTCAAAATGGCCCCGGAAGTTAAAACTGCTAAAACTAGTAAATTGCCAAAATTGTCAGAAAACTGTTTTGAGCCAGTTGGAAAAGGTGGGTGGCCACTGATATCCATCTGGATCAATCCTCCCTCCTTAGGAAGAAATGGTCTCCATTGCGTTGAGGTCCCCCATTAGATGAGGAAATATCTGCTGAATTTGGCCACAGGTGAGCCACTTGACTTGGTGCAGGAGCTGCCCTGCTTTGATGACTTGATAGAGATGGATCCTTTGTTTTCAAGTGACCTTGATCTATGTGTCCACAATATGATCATTGGATGCCTATTGTATGCAGTCGAGGTTGAGCTCTGTTGGTGTCAGTTGTTCTGCTACTTCTGAGGTGTCTAATAATGGTGGGAAATAAGGGTGAAGGAGATCCACATTAAACANCTGGGTGCAGGCCAAGGAAAGGAGGAATGTTGAACTCAAAAGAATTATCCCCCACGACCTTGGTGATAGTGTAGGACCCATAACGGAGTGGGAAAAGATTCCGATGGGGTCCTGTAAGGCGTTCTTTATGCAAGTGCAACCAAACTTTTTCACCCACCTAAAACTTATGTGGAACCCGATGTTGATCATGGCGTTGTTTGTGCTTGTCATTGGACTTCTATAGGATATCCTAAACCTGTTGGTAGATGTGCTAGATCCTCTCAATGAACTGGGTGGCTTTTTCAGCTTCAGTTGGAGTAGGAGATGAGTCGGTCGAGGTGACCGCAAGGGGAAGTGCAACATTTATGGGACCCAATGGTTGGAATTCCATCCCCACCTGAAAGGGGCTGTGGACGGTTGAGCTATGCAGGGCTTGATTGTNATACATGCAAAGGATATGCACAATCATTCGATTTACAACCTCGGTTTGGCCATCTGTCTAGGGGTGGAAGGTCGTGGATTTGGTGAGCTTGGTGTCTAGCAGTGACCAGAGGCTCGACCAGAATGTGCTGAGAAATTGAATGTCCCAATCTGAGACAATGGTTTGTGGGATTACAAAATGTACCCAGACTCGTTCAAAGAAGAGCTTGGAAGTGACCTTTGTTGTGATGCCCTTCTTGCAAGCAACCAAAATCGCCATCTTAGAAAAACGATCAACAACCACAAAAACATAGTCATTTCCCCACTTAGTGGACGGGAGTCCTGACATGTAGTCCATTGAGATGGATTACCATGGCCTGTCAGGAGTAGGAAGAGGGGTGTACATGCCCTATTTGTCAGTGGTCGGTTTGGCAATAACGTAGGTAGTGCAGGACCTAATATACTTGTTGACCTCCTGTCAAAGTTTCAGATAGTAGAAATGTTTCTGTAGCATCGCCACTGTGTTTTCGATGCCAAAGTGTCCTGCCACCCGACTATAGTGGGCTTCCCAAATCATCTTCGCTTGCTCACTTGATGGAATAAAAATATGGCCCAGACGACACAACAACCCATCCTGAAGATGGAAATTATCGACAATTGCATTTGCACCCAACATTTGGTAGGTGGTGGCGAAGTCAGGGTCTGTCTCATAGAGTTGGGGCCATCCAGATGTCTCATGGCTGTAAGAGTCTAGCACTGTGGTGAGTGCCACGACTAGCGGTCTTCTTAGGCAATCAATGACGCGATTGGTGCTTGTTGTTTTATACTTTATGTTGAGGTGGAATTGCTGCAAGTATGTGGACCACTTTTGATGGCGATCATTCTACAATTTTCCCTGTGTCTGCATGAACTGCAATGGCTTATGATTAGTGTGGGTGACTGTCTCCTTCCCAAGAATGTAATTTCTCCACTGGCGGCAGGCTTGCACAATGGAGTACATTTCTTTTTCGTTAGTAGGGTATTTATGGATAGTATCTAACAGTGTCTCACTATGATAGGCCACGGGGTGGCCGTGCTGAGTGAGAACGACGCCCACGACATAGTCTGAAGCATTTGTCTCGAGCTGGAAGGGATGTTGTAGGTCTGGTAGTGAAAGTATTAGGGCTGAGCACAAGCATTGCTTCAAATCATCTAACACTTGTTGTTGGGACTGGCCCCACACAAATTTTTCCTTACCACCACCCTTGTTTATTTGGCTGAGGGCCCATGCAATATGGGAGAATCCCAACACAAACCTATGGTAGAAATTGGCAAGGCCCAAGAAGCTCTGAAGCTCAGTGAGTGTTGTTGGGGTTGGCCAGTCACGGATGACTTGGATCTTGGCTGGATCCACATGTACGCCATGTTGATCAATGATCTATCCCAGGTAATGGACTCGGTCCACGACGAAGGAGCATTTTTCCAAGTTGGCGTATAACTTGTGCTGCCGCAGGGTGTGCAGAACCCGCTGAATATGTTGTAGGTGTTCGGCCCAAGTCTTGCTGTAAATTAGAATGTCGTCCAGATACACCACTACAAAAGTATTGGTGAATGGTCACAGGATATCGTCCATCATCCTCATGAAAGTGGCTGGGGAATTTGTCAAACCAAAGGGCATGACCAACCATTCAAAAAGACCTTCCTTTGACTTGAAGGTGGTCTTCCATACATCTGTATGTTCTATCAGGACCTGGTGGTAGCCAGACCTCAGATCAATCTTATTGAAGTCTTTGGCCCCCATGAGTTGATCAAGGAGGTCATCGATTCGGGGAATCAGGTACCGGTTTCTGATTTTTGATTTTATTTAGAGCCCGGTAATCATACAAAGTTGCCAGATTCCATCTTTCTTCTGTACCAGTATGATTGGGCTCCCATAAGGTGATGAGATGTGGTGGATGTGCCCCTTGTGGAGAAGTTCTTGGATCTGTCACTTGATCTCCTCATTCTATAACAAAGAGCGACGATAGAATGACCCATTGGGAAACAGTGTGTCGGGGGTCAGATTGATGGGGTGCTTGACCTGGCAGTGCAGAGGTACCCTTGTAGGTGAGGACAAGATATCCGAGGATTCCTCCATGACCTTATTTACTTGATTCTGCTGTGTGGAGAGGTTGGCCACAGAGACCCTGGATGTGGCTGTGATCTTTTTCTTATTCTGAGAGTGAATCACAAAGAATACAAACTTCCCCGTCTAAGAGATGACCTTCTTGCATTGCTTAGCAGAGATCAAGGAAATAGCACTAGTAAATAGTAGAGATCAAGGAAATAACAGTCTTTTGCCAAGGGCTCTTATGGAAGTCGCACCACTTCCCGGTATCTTTCTTTGTCTTTCTGGTCTCCTTCTTTTCTTACGGCTTGGCCTGGTAGTCCTAATTCTGTCCATATTTTCTTTGTCCTTTGTTTTGTGGGTTGGGGCCACCCTTTCCTAGCTTTTGTTGTGAGGGGTTCTCAGGCCCAAATTGTCGCATCTTTTGTTTGAGCTTCTTCTCGATTTTGACAGCATATCGGTAGGCCGTGCCCAAGGATGAGATGTCTAGAAATTCCATTTCATTCTGGATGTATCTATGCAGAGCACTGCGATACTTGAGCACCATATGTTGCTTTGAATCTTTGATACCCAGCTTGTTGTGCAAGGTATGGAAGATATTTGTGAAATCTGGCACTGCTTGGTTTCTTTCTTGCCATAGTGTGGTCCATTTGGTATACAGGTTGTCATAGCTTCCGACAGGGTAGTATTGTTCCTTAATAACAACCCTGAAAGATTCCCAGGTGGTCGTGACTGAAAATAATGAGGTTTCCTCTATTTCCTTTTTCTCACAGAAAGTTTCCCACCAATCTTTGACACGGGGAATGGCTTTGAGGAGCGCAAAAGTAATCTTTTATCTATTCGAAAAGTTATGGACAGAAAAATACCCTTCTAGTAGATTCAACCACTTGTCTACAACATCTGCATCTAGCTGACCTTCAAATATAGGAATATAGAAGTTTATTTGTACCTTGAAGGGGGCAACACCTCCATTTGAAGAAGATGTGTCGCCTATTGGTAGTCACCGAAGGATTTGTGCGAAACTATCCATCATCTCATTCCTCTGTTGCATGAGGGATTCCTCAATCAACATTTTGAAAGGATCTCCTGTCCCGTCATCTTTCTTTTCTCCTTCCATGAGAGGTCACTTGGGCGTGCGAGAGCATCTGTCCTCAAGAGAAACAAGCTCGAGACCCAACTCTTTGTACTCCGACCTCGTTGGGGACATGCATTAAGACGACAAGGAGCAGACCGTTCTGATACCACTGATATGGATTTTATGAGCAGAATAAAATGAATATAGATTATTACCAGGTGATTAACACAAAATAACAGAGATACAGTAAAACTGGATTTCTATTCAATAACGAAATAAGCTGAAACTGTAAAATGTAGCGGAAACAAGCTTGCTGGAATGGTGGTGACTTATCTATGAGAAGAGATGTGACGGTTGCGCGCATTCGAAAGAAGAAGATTACAATGAGGTTCTGAAGGCATTTTTACAATAAACAAGAATTCCAAAAACCCTAGACATCCAAAAACCAAACCCTAGGAGNGGGGGCTCAATCATGCCTTTGGATATAAGTGAGAATTGTGATCCCAAAAAACCTTCATTTAGGCCCTCAAAATGGCCCCAAAAGTTAAAACTGCTAAAAATGGTAAATTGCCAAAATTGTCAGAAAACTGTTTTGAGCTAGTTGGAAAAGGTAGGTCGCCACCAATATCCATCTGGGTAAGAAAGTAAAGATTGAATTAGATAGAATGATGGAAGCATGAATCATAGAACCTGTTGAAGAGTCAGAATGGATTAGTCCTATTTTGGTGCAGGATAAGAAGACTGGAGAAATCAGGAACTGTGTAGATCTCAGGAAGTTGAATGATGTCTATTTTCATGACCCATTCCCTACACCATTTATTGACGAAGTGTTAGACAATTTGGGACGACAGTAGGTCTACTCCTTCACAGATGGCTTTTCAAGATACCACCAAATAAGGATTGCTAAGGAAGATCGCCATAAGACCACATTTTACACATAATGGGGATCCTACCAGTACATAATGATTCTGTTTGGATTGAAGAATGCACCAACCATGTTTTCTAGGGTGGTGGAAGAAGCATTCAAGGAGTTTTTACATAAATTTCTAGAAGCATATTTTGATGATTCAACTGTTTTTAGCTTATTGCAAAATCATGTTGAATGTTTAAGACTAATGTTGGATAGGTGCAGGCAATGTCAGATTGCCTTGAACTTGAAGAAGTGCATCTTATTTTCACCCTTTGGAGTGCTGCTAAGCCACATTATGTGTAAGAAGGGATTGTTGGTAGACCCATCTAACATTGCCATTATAGTTGATTTACCTCCTCCTACTTCAATCGGACAGCTACGCACTGAGCTAGGACATACTGGATACTACATGAAGTTCATTAAAGGCTATGCATAGATTACAACACCCATGAAGAAGCTTTTGAAGAAGGATTGTCAGTTTCAATGGACAAAAGAATGTCAACAGAGCTTCGACACACTGAAACAAAAAATGGTTACTACGCCTATTATATTTTTCCCAGATTAGAGAAAGGAATTTCATGTGCATGTTGATGCCTCATCTATCGCATTAGGAGTAGTGTTAGCACAACCAGGAGAAGAAGACATTGACCACCCGTTAGCCTTTGCTAGCAGGAAGCTATCAATAGATGAGATAAACTACACCACCACTGAGAGAGAAGGATTAGCCATCATGTATGCATTGAAGAAGCTCCGCCACTACTTGTTGGGAGGACACTTTAAGATGTTCAATGATCACTCTGCATTGAAATACCTAGTCAACAAGCCAGTGTTGGGGGGAAGAATTTACAGATAATTGTTGTTATTTCAGGAATATGATTTTGAAATTGTGGTCAAGCCAGGGAGAATGAATAAGGGACCTGATCATTTGTCCAGATTATAACATGGAGAGGAACCTACTAGTTTGGAGGCTATACTACCAGATGCACAGTTGCTGACCATTAGAAAGGTCGATGACCACTTCACAGAGATAGTATAGTTCCTATCTACAAGAATGACACCTAGTGATTATACAATTATCAAGAAGAAACAACTGGTAGTGCGCGCTGTAGGCATTTCATGTATAGCAGGACATCTATACAAGATGGGACCTAATGAGACCCTGAGGAGATGTGTTATGAAAACATAAAGACCACTGATTTTAGCAGAAGCTCATGAAGGCATCGCAGGGGGAAACTACGTAGGAAAAGAAACAATGAAGAAGGTTCTTAGAGCTGGCCTCTGGTGGCCTACTTTACACAGAGATGCTAAAGACTACTATAGAGCCTACGATGCACGCCAGAGAGTTGGGAAACCGTCCAGAAGAGATGAGATGCCTTTAGCACCGCAACTAAATTTGCAGGCATTTGAGAAATGGGCCATTGATTTCGTGGGACCTATAAACCCACCAGGAAAGCACACGGGAGCAAGGTACATAATCACTGCAACAAAGTACTTGACCAGATGGGCCGAAGCAAGAGCAGTCAGGGATTGAAGTGCAACTACTCCTACGTGTTTCAGATTTGATGACATCATAACCAGGTTTGGATGCCTAAAGACTCTCATGAGTGACCAAGGCACACATTTTATTAATAAGACCATTGAAGCTTTGACTGAGGAATTTGCAGTTCGTCATAAGAAGAGCACACCCTACCATCCACAAGTGAATGGGACAGTTGAAGCATTCAATAAGATCTTGGAGACAACACTGACAAAGATTTGCAGTGTGAATAGGGATGACTAGGATTTGAGAGTAACAGCCGTGTTATGGGCCCATAGAACCACTTGCAAGAAGTTGAGAATCCAGACCCCCTTTAAGTTGGTTTATGGTCTAGAAGCAGTTGTCCCGATGGAATATTTGGTCCCTAGATTAAGAATCGCAACCTTTACAGAATGGATGACATTGGCGTTGTTCAAGAGAGGCTTACGTAGTTCGTAGAACTAGAGAAAGACAAATTTATTGCAGGATGTCTCCAGTAGGTGCAGAAGGAAAGAGAAAAGGCCTACCATGACATACACATCAAGAAGAAAGCCTTCAAGCAAGGGGATTTGGTATTGGTATACAAAAAAAAATTCATGAATAATCCAGGGAAGTTCAGAACACATTGGCTGGGGCCATATGAGGTTGTCTATGTCACAGAAGGAGGAGATGCACAATTGAAGAATTTGAATGGAGAATGGAAGGAATGTTTGGTGAACAGGAGTCGGTTGAAATTGTACTACAACCAGCTTGTTGCGCCTCTTTTGTCACCTAAATGAGCAAAAAATAGGTGCTTACAAGCTTAGTTGGGTTAGCTAAGCAAGACAACAGTAAAGGAAAAGGTTAGAAAAATAAACATAAAAGATTAAGCTAAGAATTAAACTAGAAAAGAAAAAAACAACTAAACTATTGAGCATAAGGACATACGAACAAGAAACAAACAAGACTATGTCACCAATGGAAAGGATTATATTAGTAAAAAGAAAACACCAAGAAGAAAGAGGACTATGGGTCCCTTATTCCTACAAGGGAGGGCTCTTGGACCCCCACAACTAAGCTCTTCTTACAACTTTGAAAATTGAAAGAAATGGTGAAAGAATCCCAAGCTAATCCACTCAAGAGGTGAGATGGATTGTCCAAATGTAATGATGCTAGTAACTCTTGATGAGAAAAGAAGATTCCCAAAGAGAATAGTAGCAGCATAACCTGGCAAATGAATTCCTTGAAAATGTTGTGCACCCATGGCCTTGTTTTATAGCACCACTTTGAGGTATTGTGCAACCAACTTTTAGTGTGAAAAGGGGATGTTTAGGGCATTTTTAGGTCTTTGACCAGCCACCCAGTTGGATCCAGCTGAGATTTGGATGTCAAATCAACTTGGAAGCTGAACCAAAAGTGGGTGGGAGGCCGACCAATCTCATAAATGCATTGTTCTCAGGTGTGCGCAACTTTTAGCGACCATAGTCGTGCATCATGTGCATGTGCGTTTTTCATGCATTTTTGGCTTGCGCATGTGCGCACGTGCCCTGTGTAGTCATAACACACCTTAATTTTATCACTGGTTGTATAGTTTTGGACATTTTGGAAATGATTTTGTGGTAATTTTGGTCCATGGGTGACCTCATAACTATTTGAAGATGCCAGATTCCTGTAACCATTTGCGGATGAAATTTCAGTGATAACAGATGCCCCTTGATGGATGAGGTTAGGAGCATACGTATAGCTGAAATTCATCAATGTTTCTTCTACTGAGAGTGCCATTGTAAGAAAGAGCGATAGTGAGAGTATCAAGAGTGACTCTTTGGAGGGAGAAGGGAACCTGTAGGACCCAACCTTCCATAAGGTATGTAAAATAAATTGTGTACAAATGAGGCGGGCATGCCCCATGCTCGTGTCATGTAACTCAAAAAGAAGGGTTTGTATAGTAACTGAAACTGTGTGTTGATGTAGATCACTGCAGTGCCCTTAGGGGAGGTTTTGATAAAGGTAGAGGATGAGTCTGATGAGGAACATACTTTGAACAGTAGGCAAGGATACCTGTAAGAAGTATCACAGATGCTGTGGGCATTGATAGCCCATCCAAGTTCAGAGGTCTTCGGCGAATATAGGAAACAACTGCAATAGTCACAAAGTAAGACCCATCGTAACATGAGAAAGTGTTGAAGTCAAATGCTATGGGGGTCAACGACAACAGGGATCAATTATGGTTCTCCTTGTGCCATCCGAGACCTCTCATTAGAAAGGTAATGAGAGTCAAGATACTGTCACCCTTCTGGAAACTATGCTGACGTCGATAAAAGGGGGACGTGACTCCAAGAAGAAAAGGGCTTCGGGAAGTCTACTAGGTGAGGTTAGGAACTGAGGAGGTACATGGATGAAGGAAATATGTATGAAGACTCAATACTGCCCTTGGTTGGGGGTATATGCGAAGTATAAGTGGCCGCAACTGATCAACTAGGTTGAGTGTCAGGGGGACAACACAATGGGGGATAAGTTGTGCCAGAGGTGGGACAAAGTGAACAAACTCAGAGAGTAGAGGTAGATGGCCTATGGGATACTCAGAGTATATGGACGATGTCAATAGGAGTAGATGATAAGGAGTGCCCCAACCAAGGGAGACATGGGTTGTGTTTGCCAAAAAGGGAAGAAGGTTGCCATAGGTGATGACAAAAAGATATGTAAATGCTAGAAACAAAGGATTTTTACAATTATCAAATGAATAAAGAATAATTTGGGATGAGTGTACAAATACAGAAACGGGTGCCCCAATGCAATATGGTTGGGCCGGTTAGAGCACAATGTGCTTGGAGAACTCGTGGAGGTTGGGGGCCCCATGGGTGTGTTTCTGTATGAGGTAGATGGAATGGAGGGAAATTTGTAGATGGGCAAACTGATTGTGGATGAAATGGAGGGTTAATGATACTACGGAGGCGCAACCAAAATAGAACCCTTAAGAGATAACCTGGGAGTCTATTGGAAAAGCTAGCAAAATGAGAAGAATGAGTATGTGGTTAATTCTCGGAAATGCGTAAGACTATCGAGACTCCTGTCCCTAGGGCGTGAAAACAACATGAGTGTCAAAGTGCCAAGGGGTGCTATGAATGGGACAACTCATGTGGGGGAGAGTGCTACCGGGTGACAGTACCCAAAATGCAATGGAGGTGTCGGTACTGCAGAGCCGGATATGGGGATGCTAAAGGCAAATTTCAGAGGGTGTGACTGGAGATGCAATTGCAATTTAGAGGGAATGATTACATGCCAGTGTTGATTATATACTTGAAAGGGTTGCACTGATGTATGATGACCAAGTACCTGCACACATGAAAACCAAATACCCGACGTGAACAATATCTAAAAAGAATCAAACATACAAGCATTTATTTAATAATTTTGAACATGAGCATGCGTACCTGGACAGGGTATGAAAAAATGGTGCCTCGGGGGCTAAGGATAAAAAATGGCCTGGGGACTGTCTTGATGTAGATGATGGGATGCTGATCCTGTGGCTGAAGACGGATCGAGAAACGGACTCCCAAAGCTCCTAGAATGGGGTTTGGAAGTTTGGTGAAAAGTGTTATATATAGCTATAGGGCCCACATTGCCACCTCATTTGTACCTGCTGTCAGAGTGATTGGACGAGAGATATTCAGAGGAGATTTGAAGATTTTGGGAGAATGAGGTAGCCAATTTAGGACCAACGAGCTTCAGGTTAGTAGTCTTATCGTTCTGCATAGAATTAGGTTTTCTATTTGTGGGTAGGGCCTGTACGGAGGGCCGTACATGAGTTTTTGTGGGTGTGGCCCCCCTAGTGCGTAGGCGATCCGGAAATATGCGCACATAGGTGCGCGCCTATTATCCAGATATCCGTGCATGGGTGCACCCTCAGGGGGAAAAAGGTGCGCATGGTATGCATGCCTATTTGCTACACAACTGCACATGGTTGCGCGACTGTGTAGTGGAAAGGCACGCTGTGATGTGCGCCTATGTTCGTGATAGGGGCGCATGGAGGTGCCTCTGTATGGCGGACAGGCGCGCATTCATGCGCACCTATGGGATGAACAGGTGCGCATGTGTGTGTGTCTATGGGATGAAAAGGCGCGCATGTATGCGCGCCTATGGCGTGAATAGGCGCACATGTGTGCATGATTGTAGGGTGAACAAGCATGCATATGTGCGTGCCTGTGGGTTTAAACAATCGCGCCTTGGGGGCAAGGTTGATGGGTGCAAAACTCATCTTTTTTGGATATTTTAATGTGTTTATTTTCGCAATGGCTGATCTAGGACTGTATTTATGTGGTTGCAGGCGATCATTTGTACGATGTCGGTCCATTGGCAAGACAGGGACTGGTCACAGCTGAGGGAGGCCGTGGCTATTGAGGAGCTGGCAGTTTGTGCCACTCTGGCAGCCTGTGGGCTACTGAAGATCTTCGTGTGCCCTTTGATATGGGATCAGGAGTATCTTCTTCAGTTTTTGATCTGGATGTGGAGTCTGGATCTTCATTGTTTTATGGTGTGGGGCGAGCAGCTAGCCTTCACTACGGTGGAGGATGTGTATTTTCTGACTGGGCTCGCTTTTCGGGGGACGCCCCTACCGGCGAAGCTTGTATTACCTGGGGATGGATAGTTGGCTACCTTGGGTCGGAGGTATTGTTCAAGAGAGAACTTTATGTCAGGCTTCGTAGTGAGTATCGGGGCTATGGATGCTCTAGTTCATCACTGTGTAGCAGCAATGATCGTGAGGGTATATGGGTCCCTCGCGACTCAACAGATCAGTGGTGGTCAGCTGAGGATTATGGGGAGAGCATTGGCAGGAGAACATTTTGCTTGGGGCTTGATGCTGCATGCCAAGATGCTAGTGCAACTTGGCAGGTGTTAGGTTATGGACTCAGGGGACTTTGCCTTTGTGTCCATCTTGGTGGCCTGGTTTTTGGAGAGGGTGCTGATGTTGCGCCCTAGAGTTTTATTGGGTGCACCTGGTGCACAAGAGCTGCGATTGATGCGGTGGTCAATGATTTTGATTCACCACGGTGGTGGTGAGGGTGGCCATTTTTTCACGGCCGAGGTAGCACAGGTGTGGTGGCAGATGTCGTAGATCATACTATGGTATCCATACTGTGGGGTGGATTTCTGGGGTGATTCGGATGTGGTGTTACCTCCAGGGGAAGTGTGCAACCACTGAGGTATGTTTGTGATTTTGATATGTTGATTTTTGAGATAGTATGACATGTGTATTTTGTATAAATGATGATACTATCGTTTTGTTGTTTGTATGTGCAGATGTGGGACCTCGCGGGTGTGAGGTTGAGATGGTGAGAGCGCCGTCTCATTAAGAGCTGGTGAGACCGCTGTAGGGAGAGACGTCGGCAAGAGAGAGATGTCGGCGCGAGGACGTTGAGGCGAGACCAGTCGATGATGAGAGAGCGGCTAGGAGACGCCGTTTTGATGACCCTGGTGCCG
>JASDQU010225012.1:2082-17444 GCA_032191745.1 Picea mariana | reverse complement strand
TTGTATAAGCTATTTATGATAAGGAAGTTTTTGCTGGGTTTTCTTCCCCTAGAGGGTTTCCCAGGATAAATGTTGTGTCTCTTGTGAATGTGTATTTCTCAGTGATATTGTTCTTATTATGCTCTTATCTATTGAAATGCAAAGAACTATAATAATGGCATAAACATTAACAAAACCTACATCGCGGAAGAAGTCAAAAGCCAATAAACCGCCATTTCTGATTGTGCTAATGATGGATGACATTGACCTTATCATTGCTGCTATGTCAAACACCTTAGAGGATATTTTGCAGTGAAGCAAAGCCAAATAGGAGACAATGTTTGACAGGATCGAAGCAGAGCTTAAAGGAGTACAACATGCTCTCTATTCGATCCTTGACGTGTCTACTGCGCCACCACCACCAGAAGGAGTAGAGTTGGGAGATGAGTCTGCCCAGCTACGCAAATTAGCAGACTCAAAAGAAGCTCGCCTTCGTCGTGTCCAGAAGGAAAAAGAACAGGCCACAGAGGCCTTGAAGCAAGCAAAAGAGGAAGCCATAGAGAAATGTCGGGTTTCCCAACAAGAAAAAGACAACCTCCAGGCAAAGTTTGCAGAGGATAGAGCGCATATCTAGAAGGAGAAAGAATAGCTGCTCACAGAGAAGATTGGAGTTAAAGAAGCAGTCACTAGAGCACTTCGCTCTGTGATAGGCTTAGAACAAAGGGAAGAAGAATCCACTGAGAGGAAGGTGGGGAAGCTTGTTGAAGCCATTCATCAGCTCCAACAAAGAGTAGCAGAACTAGAATTACAAGCAGTGCCGAGCACTCCGTAGGAAGTTTGAGACCAAAGAGAAGAAACTGCCCGGAGCACAGTCCAGAGAATCAAGGCATTGGCCTTAGAATGCAAACAACTCAGCAGTTGAAGTGCATAGACTTATGAGCGCCTTGCAAAGGACCCTGAAATAAGGACAATGGAGTCACAACTCCAAGAGGAAAAGCACCAGGTAGCAACAATGCAAGCACAGTTGAAGCCATTGTCCGCGGTCGAGAGGATGAAAAGGTCCCAAGAACAGTGCATGGTTCAGCAGCAGGTCCATGCCATCCAAAGTAAAGTTATGGAAGTGACTCAGAAGATCTAGCCAGTGCAGGATGAATCTTCACACTTTTTGAGGAGATTGAAGGACAAGGTGTAGAACTAGAACAAGTGGTCACCACAGTAGAACAACGCTTGGAATGACCTATGATAGAGAAGRTTATTTAGGAGTTCGTCGAGCAGGAGGCTCTGGTGAAGCAATAGGTCGAGGCAGAGTTACCCAGATTAGAGTGACTCGGGATGAGTCACAAGTGAGTGTTGGGGACCTGTTGGCCCTTAACCAAGTTTTGGAGAACCTTGGTCATGTTTGACCATTTTTGGGACTTCGACAAGCTGGTTGAAGGCAGAGCGCAAGGTGAAGCGGAGATCATGGGATCTCACCCCCTTTTGCGGGATTTATGGGTTTAGGGTTTATGTAACGGGTATGGGATGTCGACCCATGGGATTACCCATGTTTAGGCCCCATTTGCAATGTATAAATAGATATCTAGGCGATGTAAGAAAGTAGTAGTAGTGAATTTTTGTGTCTTAGTATGGAGCTAGAGGCTTTGTGCATACTATGTGTTAAGACTTGTAGAGCTAAGTGCAAGTGATTGTAAGAAGCTGGTGTGCAGACTATGTAAGAAGGATTTATGTTGTGACCTAACTTGGGGAAGGAGGATTTGGCGAGGTGCATGCAAATCTCCTGTCCTATGCGGAGTGGGTCTTGTGGCTCTATGCATTGAACGAAGATAATAAAGAGAAGAAGAGTTGGTAGACGTAGCCCCACGCTGGGGGTGAACCACGTATATCCTGTGTTGAGGTTGTTTTGTGCATTATGGTTGTTATGTGAGTTATGCATAGTGTAGCAATATATGTTAGATGCATCTGATATAGTATCTTAGTGCTTAGTGATGTGAATGAATGCTAGATCTGAACTATTTCTATATGCTAAGTGCTTGGATATGTTAGATCTTGTTGAATATTGTGTTGTTCTGTAATTAGGGTTTTCTCCTGCGAAGTGGATAAGAGTTAAATGTTAATGAATGTTAACTGCTAAGCACTTTGTTAAGTACTGTGATCACAGATCTGTGTCCTAGCTAGGTTGTAGACACTTGAGTCCTGCAACCACCCTTGCCTCTACCTCGGGTGAGACTTCATCTACTTTGCAGGTGTTGTCGAAAGGGCCGATAGTTAGGGTTTTGTTGGTGCGCTGTTAAAGCGTTGAAACCTTTAAACCTGGGTCTGCCCCTGTGCCAACAAAGATTCAAGAAAATGGTTGCTTATTTTAAGCATGGCTCACCTTTTTTGTAATATCAAAATGAAACGAGAAGCACCAAAGATTCGGGAGAATGAACTCCCTGGAAACTCCATTGAAAACATTCAAAATGAAGGGTTTCATTCATGTCATAATGTTTCTTTATCAAGCCCATCAATGGCTTTGCAAGACTCAACAAAAAGAAGAAATACTAAAAGAAGGAGACAATTTCATAATATCCCTTTAAATCTACTAGAAGTACACTTTCAAATGCCCAATATTCCTATTGAAATTTTTTCTACATTCTTTGGGGATGCTTCAGAAGATGCAGAGCAACACTTGATTAATTTTAAAGGTACATGTTATGATTTCAACCTCACTGAAGACAATATTACATGTAGATTATTCTGACAAACTCTACAAGAGGATGCTCTTGAATGATATAGTTCATTAATGCCTAACTCTATTACTAGTTGGGATGTGTTGGAAGATTCATTTGCAGAAAATTTCATCCCAAAAGTGTATTCATATGTTTTTGCTGATGTTTTAAATGTTGTTTCCCACCCATCCTCTCCCATGTGGAAGAAAGATAACAAAATGACCAATTTTGAACAAGAATCTAATCAAAGAGTGGATGAAATTTTTAAGTCAATTCATGTTCTTGAAGATGAAGATTTCAAATTTCAAATTACAAGAAGAAGATTTCAGCCTCCTATATACTCGATATGAAGATATTTCAAGCAACAAATTTGAGAATGAAATTGAGGAGCCTCCACCAAATACACAAGAATACTTCAGCCTTGTGATAAATGATGAAACATCACAAGAGAACTTGCAACAAAAAGAATTGATGGAAGAAACGAATCTTGAAAATAATGATGAACAAGATCACCTTTACAAGAAAGAAGAATATTTTCAAGATATTTTTGATGAATCAAGAACCATGGAAGTGGTTGTAAATAAAGAAAAGGATGAACGCATTCTTATGTCGAAAAATCCTCAGCCAAGAATTGATTTTATTGAATTGTGGTTCCAGAGCATTGTTGGTCAAACACCACAATCAAATCTTCACCATACTTGGTATAGTTTTTCTCATGTACTTATTGAGAGTGCCCACGACTCATTGGTACAAGTCCCAACTTATCTTAGAATTTTGGAGTTCATTCCACAAATCAAATCAATGCTTGAATGGCTCCATTGGATATCTGCCTACACCTAAGGTGACCCTTTCTTTCAAGTAAGTTAGGGTAGGTAGATCATGTATGTACATACTTTGTTTCTTCAATTCAATTTTTCATAATAAGGTAGTCTTTATATTGAAGTTTGAGATAACTCCATGAAAGAAAAAGAATTACAAGAATTTATTTTGATGACTCCATATCCCAACGGAGAAGGTAACAGGTCTTGAGATTATGGTGTTCTCAGCAACCCACAGGGGGTCACTGTCCCGCAGTTGGAGCTAGTTGTTGACTAAAATTTGGTCATTTTATTTTCTTGCTCTTGGATTCATAAAAATCCTTGATATCAAAAGAAGACATTTTTGAAATTTTATAAGTTCACTCTACAATCCTCAGTCTCAGCTTCACCACAATTTTTTCGGATCAAAAATCTATTTCTATATGCCTAAGTTACTCAAGATCTTGTCAAAAGGTCCGATTTTGAATAATCTTTTTAAGTATCATGTTTGCCTCTCCTCTCCTATATTACAATGCTACCATACTTAGAATTTTCACTCAACATCTCTCTCTCCATACTTAGTCATTTTTCATTATTCATGGGTTCACGGGTTGGCAGACTCATACATCCCCTCACCTCCTTACACTTCCTCATCGCTGTTCCTACTACCTACATTTCTCCTCCCTCACTTTCATCATCTATATTTCTCCCCTTTCCCCCAAACTACTCACAATCCTCATCGGGTTCGCGGACATCGGTCATCCCTCACTACCTTATTCACCTCACTCCCCAACCCGCCAACCTATCCCCGCAACCTACAAACTACCCCCTTGACTTCTGCTACCTACAAATTTCCCTTCACTTACCCTTCCGCCTGATTTCCCATACTTAACCATTATTCCAAATTTTTCCCCTTTTAAACCATGAACCAGTAAGAACATTCCGCATGGAAGCATGGTATTGTGACACATGACAACTCGTGGAGGGAGACACGTGGAATATTATTATTAGAGACATGTGGAAAGTTATTAAAAAGACACATGACAATATATGAATGGCTGATTCATCAATGACTAGGCATGAGATGGATGACAATGGGATTCCAAAATTATTATTTTATTGGACAATTTTCCAAGGGCCGAATCCTCCAAGCTCCATAATTTCCTCTCTTCTCGTGTTTCTTGCTAAGTTATCAAACACTTAGTATTATATATCATGAAGAATATAATATCCCAATGCATGTAGGATAGATTTTTGAACAAAAAGGTTGAATTTTATGAAGGGAAACATGAAAATCAATCCTAGGGCTGAGATTTGCCCATCAAGTTTCATCGACGGTCGTTGAGCGTTGATCTTGCGGAGGCCATAACTTGAGCTCCGGGTGTCGGAATAGCGCAAAATTTATAACATTGGAAAGGTATTTCAACAAAGAAGATGTTGGTATAGGTTTAAAATGTTGAAAGTTGATAAATTTTTCTCAGAAATTAAAATATCAGTCAGTTGCATTTTTAATGGGCTTGCATGACAACTCAACTTCATGAGCTCATATCTTGAGATCCAGGCGACGGATTGGTGAAAAATTTATATCGTTGGAAAGATGAGATGATGAAGAGAACATAAGAAGTGGTTTTCATGGATAAAAAGTTGTTTTTCACTTCCAGAAAATTAAATTACAGTCATCCTATTTTGATGGAAAATTAATCAAATTTAAAAAAATAAAAGTTTAATTAAAACAATTTATTAAAAAAGGAGAGGGACCCACTTTAAATATAATTGTATTAATGATGTGAATTCATTAATGAAGAAATAATGAGACATTGATTAAATGGAATGTTTCAAGAAGTTACTTGTACGGGAATTTCTAGAAGGGAGAAACCCTAACTACTCAAGTAGTTAGAAAATCTCTTCTTAAAAAGGGAAGAGAGGCCTCATCAAAAGGCCAATATTCAGTATTGTCAGAGGGGTGGGGAAGAAGATAATAGGAAGAAAAAGGTACAGCCATGGATACACAATCAAACTTCTGATCAAAAGAAAGAAATCTCCATCTTCTCCATTTTTTTAATATATATTCTTCTATACCACTTCTCATAGTTTTATGCTCAAATCTCAAACTTGGAAACAAGGCTGAGTTGTTGAGTGTTCTTCTTATATTCTTCTAAGATATTTTATCATATGATCATGGAGTATTTGTAGCCACCTATATGGCTGTCAAAGATTTTGTAATGAAGAAAATATTTCATAAATAAAATTCCACAAGAATTGCTTCAGGGTTGATCTCGAATGTGCTTTGTAACCTTGTTTTCAGAATATAAAGTATTTGAGCTTGATCTATCAAATTCTCTTTTGATCTTGATTGCAGTACTCCGTTAAAATTATTTTAGATGATCAAATCTTTTTCTCATATGAAGAAGATATGGATGTATTTATATATTATTAAGAAGATTGTGTGTGATGTTGATCACAATTTAATTATGATGTTGAAGCCCTCCTTCAATCTTTTATGATTAAAAGACTTTTGATGCACATAAAGATCATATTAGGTTATTGAAGAACCATTCTCATATAAATCCAAGCAATAAATATTTGGGGTTTATTGTCTAGCACTCTCCCTACTCCAAGATATTCAAAGATATATCTTTTAGCCAAAGAGGAGAACTACCTCTCTAGAAACGAAGGGGGACTAATGTCCTCACGAGGTTGTTGTTTTGGTCCTGATAGATTCAAGCGTCAACAACTATCTATATGACTCAACATTTGTATATCCATGATGTCAACACACTGGATTGGAACCAAAGTTCCTATCATCCTACGTGGTCCCCAACTTATCATCCTTGTTTGTCGATTATTCCAACGTGCTTGTTGTCATTTCATGTCTGACGTGGAATATGAAACCCTTAAGCTTATCATATATGAAAACTTTGGATTTATTGTTATAATTCTTATTATATGATTTTAATCCTAGGTTATTTTCATTGCAGGTGTGGTCAAAATTCTAATGTGGGCCTGACACTTTATACCTTTCCTAACTTTGAATACTAATTACATGGGGAGGATTAAACCATATAAACTCTTCACAATAAAATTCCCTAGTGCATGTGGTATAAATATATGAGCTAGTAGATCAACGATGGACAATAACGCGAAAAAACAAATTGATGGCCATAGAGCATTGAATTGAAATAACCATATCTCAAGCTCCAAGTGGTCAAATCAGGCATAAGATGGCTCGTTGGAAATCTTAAACAATGAAGAACCTATTGGTATAATCCTTTTTCTCCATGTTGACAACAAAAATGCCCAAGAAATTTGAGGAAAGAAATGAATGTACATGAACAGGTATGAAAGAAATTTTATGGAATTGTGACTCATGAACTTCCTTAGAGAGAATTTAATTACTTAAGAGTCTTTTGAATTTTGTTCATAATGTTTGTATATTAATTAACGTAGGTGTTGAGGCAATTTGATTTATCTAACGAGACAAAATAAATAATTTGAAATGATGTAATTGTTGTAGAATGCAAACGGTATTCCTTGTTTTATAAAAGGAAGACCATATAATGTAAGAAAGGACTTTTGCACGTTGTATATGTTGGAAAATTGGTTGTCATTGATGTCAACAAATATTAGATTGATATCAACTGATGTGATGGGTGTATTTGGAGAAGTATCCAAAGTGGTCCCCTCATGGTGTATCTCTAAGAATGGCCCTCACAGAAAGACTCTTTGAAGAAGTCTACAAGAAACCCTTAAAGCATGGTTAAGGATCCCATAATTGAATGAGGATTTAGGTCATGAAGGACGTAGTAAATGAAGGTAACTCACTCATATATGGATAGTACTCATCATGCCATTTTCGGTGATATGTGGAACGCCACGTGGTTCCTCACAGTTAGGGAGATATGGCCTTGTAAAGATGGAAGCCCCGAAGAGTGGACAAGAAGCCCCTAGTTTGTTATAAGTCTTAGTCAAAGGGGTAAATTTGTTGTAACAAGAAAACCCTAGAAGCCCTAAAATAAGGAAAGGAGTTACCTAGCACAAGTATATAAGCACCTCAAGGAGTCATTCATAAGTACACTCACACACTTATTCATTTCTTATCTTTCTTGTGATTTGGTGATGTTTTTCTAAGCTTGTAGAGTCATTTTATGAGGTAGCAAAGAAGGGTTGACGACGAAATTTCAGAGTTACAACAAAACCATAGTTTCTGAGGTATACGCGAGTTACAAGCTTGTAAGGGAGTGTATGTACATGGGATGTAGTGGAGGAAAGGACATATATACAAGGGATGTAGAAGGGAAAGTCACGTACATCTGAAAAGGTCTTGAAAATTTGAATATATGTTGGTACCAAGTCCCTAGAGTTTGAAAGCAAGTTCACAGGTCAACTACAAAAGTTATGGTATGGTTATTAGTTTGTTTTGATGCTTAAATTTGCTTATGATGTTGTGAATGCTTGAGGAATTCTTGGTGTGATGGTTGTGGTACTTGGACATGGTATATGTTGGATGGTTGGTTGAGTGACCAATGCTCTTATGTATGCTATAATACTAATATGGTTCTTATAGTTTACATCTTTGAGATACTTGTACTTGGTTGAGGGATATCTATGTTGTATGGTAATGTATGCATGAAGGGCATGCAAGTTGTTAGAGATGCTTCATTAATGACATGGTTCAGATCTGCAAATGGTTGATGATATGATATATGACACAAGTTGTACATGGTTGATGCTTTGTTCATGATTCACTATTCATTGTCGATTTATCTTTTGAGTCATGATTGATGCATGAGATAGTATGTATGATGGTATACACTTGATGTATGGTATGACACAAGTTTAGATGGTTGATGATCATATACAGGTTGATGAGACAGTGTCAGAGTTGTGATAGTGATAGTGATAGAGTTTTGATAGTGACAGAGACAGTGATAGTGACAGAGGCAGTGACAGTGACAAAGTTGTGATAGAGGTTGTGACAGTGGCAGAGTCTATGATAGTTGGTCTACATTTATATTTAAGGGCGACAGAATGAGGCAAGGAAAGGTGGTTGTAGTTGGAGAACCCAGGGGGTTGTAGCCTCCTTCTAGTTGGAGCCAGAGAACTAGGGAGTCGTAGATTTCTCCAGGTTGGAGCCTCCTTCCAATTGTAGCTAGAGAATCAGAAGTTGGTGCTTCCAATGAATGTTTTCTTTTGATTAATATTTATGAAAAGCATTCTGTGGTTTTATCCCATTTGGGTTTCCACATAAATACCGATGTACTATGTATCTATTGTGATGTGATGTTGTGCATGTTTATACTATTGATTATCTATTGAATGTTAAAGATAAACTGTTGAATATAGTTGAAGAATAAATTGTGGTTAAAAGTATAATTATTGTTCATTACTGATTCACCCCCCCCCTCTTAGTAATCCAACAATATAGACTGGTGATACTGTTATTTCTGGATATATGAAAAACATAAGGCATTTTGAGATCATGTTTGTTGTCAAATATGCATGGGATTACTCTACATATGTGTTTGTCATTTAAGTTTTTTGGATACTTTTCATATGAATTATTTCTATACTTAGTGTTTGAAATTCTTATGCTTCTATGATTTATGATGAATATAGTGATGGAGTTACAGATCTTGTCTGCAAATATTTGTGATCAGTTCCACAATTTTATTGTTTTAACACATCGTCGATGGATATGAACTATTTCTCCTATCAATAATGTTATCTCAAACTGTATTCATTTAATTAGTTTTGCTCCTGTAGGAAGGTTATAAGTAGTTAGATTAGTTAATTTGCTTATGTTTTAGATTAGACTTAGGGTAGTTAGAATTCTTTGGGGGACATAGTACTGTCTTTTCCCTTTTATATTTCTAATTCTTAGCAGAAACCAGGCCCACATACTGGTCGGAAACACCACCCCAAACGAGAGTAGGTCTAATTGGGACCTGCCATCAGGCATTCTCTCTTACCTGCTTGACACGATATGTGGACCTGTTAATAGAAATGGAGCCAGAGGGAGTGGTAGAAGATAAGTCGAGCCCGTGGAATCATTCTTATTAAATATTTGTTATTTATTAATGGCTCTTTCCCATATCCCTTTATGGAGATGTTTTTCTAGTGTTGTACCTCTTAAAACTCCTAGAAAGATTTTGTATTTCTTGTCGCAAATTAATTTTGATGGTGAGGGGGAGACAAYTGCAATTGAAAATATATTTCAGTTTTGGAAATTTTGTTTGTCTCAAAATATTACTAATGAAAGTATCATTTGCAGGTTGTTTACTCTCACTTTCACAGGCCAMGTCAAGAGCTAGTGTGGAACTTTGTCGGCTACCTCTATCCACACATGGGAGCAATTAATGCGTGAATTTTTTCATGCTTTTGAGAATTATAATATGATGAATTGTGTGCATAAATATCATAGCTTAGAAAGTATTATCACACATAATTTAGGTTGGGCAAAGCCCGAACCAATCCACAAGAGTTAGACAACTATGGGAGTAGCTACCCACTGTCACCTTATACAAATACTCCCCTCGCTCTAGTGATGATAAGTCACCATAAGGGTGGGGTCCTAGTGACCCTAGGGGAATTGACATGGAAAGTGGTAGAATGACCAATGAAGCTCATATAGGTCAAGTTTGGAAGTGGAAAGAGGCTTGAAAAAGAGTCTTCTTGATAAGGGGAGGATCCCAAAGTGTTGTGTACCTGAAAGATAATGTTAAACCTGCCTGAGACAAGACAATTGATCGAAATACAAGACAAATAATTGAGGCGATAAGCTAGTGGAGTTTGTTGTCCTAAATTGCAGCAATAAACAAATATGTATATCAACAATGGAAAGAATTGTTAATTTCATAATTAACCATCAAAAGCATCAAATATTTATTGGATGATCAAGTACTAAACATGTAGATAATTTTCCAATACTTAAGCATAAGCTTTGATGGTAAAATAGGGCTACTAAATGAAGTTATCAACAAAGTATTAGGGAAACCTTATGGATGTCGCAAAACAATTTCTACTGCAGCAATATCTATCCACTAAAATCAACAAACAATCCACCCAATAGATAGTCAGTGACTAGTAGACTTAATATGGCAGCTTGTAAGCAAATTTAAATGCTAGATTAGTGAGCAAAGAGAAAGTTTAAGAGTGTTTTGTTGCAGCCCTAATTGTTGTAGCATTAAATTAATTGCAACAAGAGAATCACAAGGCCAAGCTAGATGCCCTAGTGGCTTATGCAAGCTTATAACAAGTAAAATTTATTCCAACTTGAATAAATGTAATATCTCCAAAATTCATGTATTCCAATGCAAGTAGATGAGTGCCTAGTCTATTGGGTTATGGAGTCCTGGGTGTAATAGTTAGATTTTCTACTTCTCTAGGGGTGTAATCCCTTTTACTCCATAGAGAAAGAAAATCTAACAAGGTAAATCTAGGAGGGTGTAATCCCTTTTACTCCTCCTAACAACCTTGATAAAAGCTTACCCAATAACAATTATGATAGATCTTGGTGGAGGGTGTATTCCCTTATACTCATCCAAGGGTTAGAACAATAATAGTTATGAAACAAGAAGAAATTACCAACAATATTCATACAATTCCTTACCAATTCCAATATAAAGCATGCAAAACCCTTATCTACAAAGAATATTCCATCAACATGCAAGAGACAAGCCTCCAAGAAGGTAACACACCACTTATTTCTTCAATAGAAAAGTATAAGCATCCATAAGACAATCACAAGAGACATAGATAGAGAAAATGCCCAAGAGGGGCGCAAATTTCAGCCAAGTATCTAATACTCAAGTGAGAGAGTTATGCCAAAATGAAATGTCTCAGGTCTCCTTTCATACAAGACCTTCAAAAATAGTTTGTCCATTTATATTTAGGGTAAAACACAATTAGGGAGGCCAACCTCCTCTAATTTCCCCTTTACAATTCAAAAAATAAATTTGCAATCAAGAAGAACCCTAAATGATGACGTTATACCCCTTAGGGGTGATGTTTTGGTACATGGAGGAAATCGTTGAGCTTCTTTGAGGGAGACGTTGGGCCTCAAAAGGCCAATCCTTCATGCGTCGAGGTCTTACTACAAAGAGTGTTCCAAGTCATCATCAATCACCACCAAAACCTAGCCCTAAACATGATGTCATGCCCTAGAAAAGAGGTTTTGACCCTCCAAGGTCAAACGTTGGGAAAAGGGGGGCTAGGTGTCATTCTTCAAGACGTCTTCTCATGCCTCCAAAGGAAAATTTCACCATCTAGATGCTCCCAAGGTGTGGGTTATGGCATCCTCTCTGTGGGCTTCATGCCCAAACAAAGGCCCAAGCTAGGGCTTGTTCCTCCACAAATGTCCATCAATCAAGGTCTTGCAAAAACAAGTGAATTCACCCTCCATGGGTATCAAGTCAAATGTATCATGCCAAGTGAAATCACACTTCATACAAGAGTCACCTAAACATGTGCATCAAATCCACCTTTTCAAATTAAACAAGTGCTCAAAGACCCTATGCATTTGGCCAAGTTTAGATATGGGAGGGGTGTCATAATACCCTATTGGGTGAACCAATTCCTAAGGTAGGGGATGTTCCCAAGGATGATCCTTTCTAATTCATGTATTGAAAGTGAGGTGTATGGGGGTTTAGAGTTATAGGTTTTTGGATTCATGACATACAAGGGCTCGTATTTTCTCATTTATGGGTGACTTTGTTGAGGGCTAGCCACATCCATTTTTCTCTTTTTGTTTTTTGAAGTATATTTTTCCAAGTTGAAGCTAAGGTGGGACTTGTAACTAAGCATGAAAAACATTGCCCACCTCAACTCTACCTTGGTCACACTTCGAAATCATGCTTCCCCGAGTTGAAGTCAATAAAGAGCACTAAAAAGGAAATGCATAGCCCACAAACACTCTACCTTGGTTGGCATGATTGTTTATTTGTTTAATTTATGGGTCCCCCATTTATTTTGTGAGAAGTATTTCATTACTCTTGGGATCCTAGGGCGAGCTTCTATCACATGATGTTTCTTGCTAGGGCACCTCCGAGCCTAATGGCCCCTTCTTCCCATGAAATGAAGTACATGCCCTTCTTGGCTCATTAGGCCAAAAAACCTAAAAGATTGGGACAAGGAGGGGAAGAAGTGACAACAAATGGTAAGCGTGAGCGGGAAAAGTACGATGACCCTTCGAGGAGACCCCTGGTTGCAACCCTTTCCTTAAGGGTCGTGACTTACTAGGGAACCAAGACACTCACCAAGGTGAAACGAGGCCAAAAGCATAATGTCCTAGCATTCTATAATCAAGAGAATATTTAATGCAACATATTCAAATGCATCAAGTATTAAGGTGACACATACCACAATATCTGACTTACACCTCATGGAGCAAGACCCACTGTATTTCGTAAGCAAGTTGATATGGTGAATGTCGTCATGATGAATTGGAGAAGTATGGTGGTGGAGTGGGTCTCCATCTTTGTATGTGGGCACTGTCACTCAATCCATCTCTCAATACTCCATGGCTGCAACCTGACGGCCTCAAGACATCATCTCCTTAGTTATCCCTAGAAGTGGGGGGTAACATCTGGCTCCTACTCGAGGACATGTATTTGCCATAGAGTTCATGAGTACCTCAACATCTCCTGATTAGACATGTTCCTACACACACTAAAACAACAAACTGTGAAACCTAGGGTGGCTTACTCACCCTTTGTTCATATATTCAAAATCCAAAACTTCAAAATTGACAACTAATCCTAGAAAAGAAAATTTTGCACTTTTTTCAAAATTTCTAAAGTAACATGTAACATGATGAAAGAAAATGATGTAAATTGCTAATGCAAAAATGCAAGTAGATCAAAATGAAAAATCATATATGACATGCAAATGTGAGTAAATGCAACTAAACTATCATGAGCAAGCAAAATACAAGTACAAGAAAGCAAGATGACCTACCTACTTACCTAGGGCTTGGGCCTGAAGAAGTCAAGTTTCTTGAGCATAAGTTCAGAGAAGATATCCATCAATTGGTAATGGCATCTTTCTCCCATCCATGGTTGACAAATAATACTTCTCTTTCTCAGACTTCTTCTTGACTATGTAAGGGCCAAGCCAAAAAACGTTGTTCTTCTTATCATGTTTGGGCTTTCCCTTCCTCTTAGCCCACATGAGTGCAAGGCTCCCTTCAATGTAGTTAATGTAGGGTATGTTCTCAATGTAAGGGTATGAAGGTGGTTCTGCATCGACCATATTTTTAATGACCCTTTCATGTTATTTATCTCTTTTATCTTCTTATTTCTTCAGTATCTTGATGGACCCTGTCTCTTTTCCTTGAAATTTTGAAAGTTTTTCTTTGTAATAATTTGTCCTTGGAAGTAGTGTATCTATGTAGTCTTCGTGCATGAAAGGTAGGTTTCATGGATCATACTCAATGATATCTGGGGCCTCATCAAATTTATCCTCACTATTGTAATTAGGATCATTTCGATCCAAGATATGTATCCTAGATACCTCTCGGTTATAGAGAATCTCGAAGGTACCATCTCTCATAGGAATATGTGCATGAGTAAGGTCCATGCTATTGTAATTATGTGCATGAGTAAGGTCCAAGCGTGGTAGGCAAACTTATTGATAAGAGCATGCCCCAAGCATCTAGAACATCAATCACCACTGTGTTCATGAGGAGGGCAATGTGAGGGAAATCTTCCAAGTACACCTCCACGTATTTTAGGAGACCATAAACCTTCACCTTCTTGGAATCAATGCCACAAACATTTCCATACGGATGAGTTTTTTTCAAGCCAAGCGGTTTCATGACCTTCAAAGACATCACATTTGTTGAGGTCCCATAATCCAACATACAATTGTTAAAACAAAGACCATTCACAACCAAATAAATATAAAAGGGATGGTTTGAATCCCTTTGTTGTCCATGGTACATGGTGTTCAGGATCACAAAAGGGTCTTTTCCTTCATCTAGTACCTTCAATTCCTTCAACACCTCTCTTATGATAGAAGTAATCTTGCGATTTTCCACCATAGGAACTAACATATTCATCTTTCCAATCATGTTTGGGAGGTGTATGTTCAATTGAATCTCTTCATCTACATGTGTTGATCCTGAAATCAATTCACGAACTGGAAGTGCAAGAGGTGGGACAAATTTCTCTGTTGTTTGAGATGGATCTTCTTTTATTGGTTGTGGATGAACTGAAGTTTGTGGCAGAGGGACAAGAGTCTTATTCCTTCTAGCATATGTTAATGTTTCCCTCTTCTTCAATTCGTTCCTTTAATCTTCAGTCAACTAATTAAGCACTCTGAGTCGACCTTCTCTAGCTCCCCTCTTTCTGACTTCATCAAGTTGTTCCTACGTAATGTCCACATACTCATCATCATCCTGGAAAGTGAAAATTGTATCTATGAAGTTCATATTGTTAGGGGAGTCCTCCTCTTGTCTGGGATACTCATCTTCTGGATGGGGTTCTTGACAAGGAGAACACCAAGCTGATTCTTCCAAATTTACCATCCCAACAGGGTTCAAAGTATCATGAGCCTTTTCCTCTTGTTGAGGTTTTGCCTTCCAACCTGCAACATCCCTTTTTTGTCTGAGGAATGGAGGTATCAGAGTAGATTGATTCCTTTCCAGACTTGTCAATCATTTCATAACTTGATTCTGGGTTTGGACGAACTGAGCATTCATTTGATCAAGCTTATGAGTTAGGAGATTTATTGGATATGGCACATTGTTTGTTGTTGTATTTGTCTTTGCTTCCATCCTGGTATGAGGATACTAATATGGCTCGATCTCGGAATAAAGAATATTCTCTTCAATTTTTTCACCGTATTCTTCAGCTTGTGCCAAAGCCAAAGTGTTGGGTTT
>JASDQU010225010.1:0-10059 GCA_032191745.1 Picea mariana | reverse complement strand
AAAAATACGGCTATGGCTACTAGAAGGACCTATCCTAACATCTATAGAGAGAACAATGCTCCTTCTCCTAAAACACCTCAACCTACAAGGTTGAAACCTCAACAATTGGAGGAAAGAAAAGCAAAAGGTTTATGCTTTAATTGTGACAGCAAGTACAGTGAGGGACATAAGTGTGGTGAGAAGAAATTATTCTACATAGATTGTGAAGAGGAAGAAGAACAAGAACAAGAACCATCTCAAGATGAAAACGTAGAAGCAATTTCGTCTGAAGAGTTGACTCCCACGATATCGTGTAATGCATTGGATGGAATTAGCACTCCTAAAACCCTCAAGATCGAAGGATACATCAAAAATAAAAAGGTAACAGTCCTAATTGATTCTGACAGTACTCATAATTTCATTCACTATAAATTAGCCAAAGATCTCAATTGCTTTGTATATCTAGCGCCAGAATTTCAAGTAATGATTGCAGATGGAGGAACTATCAATTGCTCAGGAAAATGCAATAAGATCAATCTTACTATGGGGGAATATGTAATGAATATTCCAATGATTTCTATACCCATGGGTGGTGCAAATGTTGTACTAGGAATCCAATGGTTACAATCATTAGGAACAGTGGCTTTTAATTTTCAAGAACTTTTCATGAAATTTGTATTGGAAGGAAAATAAATTGAGTTGAGAGGTATCACANCTATGGGGGAATATGTAATGAATATTCCAATGATTTCTATACCCATGAGTGGTGTTGATGTCATACTAGGAATCCAATGGTTACAATCATTAGGAACAATTGCTTTTAATTTTCAAGAACTTTTCATGAAATTTTCATTGGAAGGAAAAGAAATTGAGTTAAGAGGTATCGCAGGGAAACCCAGTAAGGTGATAAGCTCTAATGGCATGAAAAAAATATTGAAAAAGGGGCATCAAGGTGTTATTGCACAACTATGATCACTATATTTTCAAACATCTAAGCCATCTATTCCCCTAGAGCTCCAAGGGATAATTGATAAGAATTCCAAAGTATTTGAAGATATTCCCAAAGGTCTTCCACCCACTCGAAATCATGATCATGCTATTCACCTAATTATTGGGATTTTTCCTCCTAACATCAGACCATATAGATACCCTTATGCCCAGAAGAGTGAAATTGAGCATATGGTTGATGAAATATTAGAGGCTAGCATGATTATACCTAGCCAAATTTCTTACTCTGCATCGGTGGTAATGGTACTCAAGAAATATGGCTCATGGTGTATGTGTCTAGATTATAGAGAGCTCAACAAGATGACTATTAAAGATAATTTTCCCATTCCCGTCATTGATGAATTTTTAGATGAACTACATGGAGAAATCTATTTCACAAAGTTGGATCTCTGTTCAGGGTATCATCAAATTAGAATGAAGGAAGAAGATATCCCAAAAACAACATTCTAAACTCATGAAGGCCATTGTAAATTTTTGGTCATGCCTTTTGACCTTACAAATGCACCTTCCACATTCCAAGGGTTGATGAATTCCATTTTCAAACCTTCCATCGAAAATTTTTGTTAGTATTTTTTGATGATATACTAATCTATAGAAAGTCTTGGGAGGATCATGTGTGACATGTTAGCAAGGTTTTACAACTACTAAAGGAGCAACAACTATATTCCAAACCATCCAAATGTTTCTTTAGGGTGAAGGAGGTAGAGTATTTGGGTCATATTATATCTCATGAAGGTGTCAAGGTATACCCTAACAATATTAAGGCCATGATGGACTGGTCGAGTTCCAAAACATTGAATAATATTAGAGGATTTTTGGGTTTGATAGGTTACTACCACAATTTTGCTCGGTACTATGGAAGAATAGTAGCACCTTTAATGACACTAACTAAGAAGGATGCATTTTCATGGACTCTGGAAGCAACTAAATCTTTTGAACAACTTAAAGAGGTGATGTGTAAAGCTCCTGTCTTGACCACTCCAGACTTCACAAAAACCTTTATTATGGAATGTGATGCCTCGGGAAATGGAATTGGTGTTTTCCTAATGCAAGAAGGAAGGCCCCTAGCTTTTGAAAGTCGTCCACTCAAGGGAAAGGACTTATACAAACCCATTTATGAGAAGGAAATGATGGAAATACTACATGCATTAAAGAAATGGCGCCCTTACATAATAGGTAGGCACTTCAAGGTCAAAACAGATCATGATAGTCTTAAATACTTCTTGGAACAAAGAATATCTTCAGAAGAACAACAAAAATGGGTGACCAAGATATTGGGTTATGATTTTGAAATCGTCTATAAAAAAGGGAAGAAAAATTTTGTGGTAGATGGACTCTGAAGAATGGATGAATATGTTGAGGCCTTTCTTTGTGCTATCTCGATCATCCAACCCGATTGGATAATAGAAGTGAGGGATGAATGGAAGAATGATGAAAACATGTGGAATATCATTCAAAGGTTGCAACACAAATCCAATGCATCAGATACATTTACATGGAAAAATGATTCACTATGGTACAAAGATCACTTATATTTATGTAAGAACTCCCAAATCAAACAAAACCTACTATTGGAATTTCATACTTCTCCGATAGGATGACACTCAAGATTTTTGAAAACCTACCATAGGTCAAGAAGGAATTTTTTGGGATGGCCTTAAAAATGATGTTCAAATATTTCTGGCAGAATGTTTAGTTTTCCAACAAAATAAGGTGGAAACAACTAATACCCCAGGTCTTTTACAACCATTAGCCATCCCAAGTTAGCACTGGGAGGAGGTTTCCATTGATTTCATCATAGGGTTACTGAAGTTTGAAGGAAAGAGTGTCATCATGGTGATTTTTGATATAATTACCAAGTACTCACACTTTTGTGCACTCTCTCATCCCTTCAAAGCCAATACAGTTGCCACCACATTCATGGAGACAGTTCAAAAGATACATGGAAGCCCAAATATTATTGTAAGTGATAGAGATCCCATCTTCGCTAGAAAATTTTGGACAAAATTATTTTCTTTTTTCGGTACTCAATTGGCTCATAGCTCATCCTATCATCCTCAATCTGATGGAAAAACCGAGATAGTTACCAAATTTCTAGAAGGATACCTTTGTTTCTTTATCTCTGATAGAAAAACACAATGGTTCAAATGGTTACCCTTGGCAGAATGGTGGTATAGTACTTCCTTTCATAGTGCAACAAAAATGACACCATTTATGACACTCTATGGATACCACCCTCCTTCCATCACTTCTTCTCTAAAAGAAAAATATAAGGTTCAAGCAGTGGACGATCACATCGAGCATCAACAAAAAGTTATCCAAATATTAAAGGACAACCTGACTATGGCACAAAATCACATGAAAAAACTAGCATATCAAAATCGTAGTGAAAGAAGTTTTGAAGTAGGGGATTGGGTGTTTTTAAGACTACAACCATACAAACATTTGTCCCTCAAGAAATACAAGAAGGATAATAAATTATCACCAAAGTACTATGGCCCTTATTAGGTGTTGCAACAGATTGGTAGTATGGCATACAAATTGGAGTTGACTGCATCTTCACGAGTACACCCATTTTTCCATGTTTCATGCTTAAAGAAGGTTATAGATGACAATATCCCAGTTCAAACTATATTTCCTGAACTTGACGAGGAAGGAAAAATCATATTGGAGCTTGAAGCCATCACTGACACAATAATTCGCCAACTGAGGAATAGATCCATTTCAGATTATCTCATTAAATGGAGGAAACTATCAGCTAAAGATTCCACTTAGGAGTATGAATATTTTATCTAGAAGTATCCAGAGTTACTCAAGCATTGTGGGCAACACTTGTCTCAAGGGGAGGGGCATGTTAAGCCCTAAATAATGGCACATTACCCCTTAATTGGGTCATATTACATTAGCAATGTTATTTTATTTATGTCGGCTTGGGTCCATTAGTTGTAATTGTACCTCCTAGTCTCCTATATATACCAAGGAGACATTTTCATTTGGAATCATCTTGTATTTGTACATTTCTATGGTGTATAAGGAGGTTTCCCCCTCAAAGAGGCTTACTATCTTAAATTCTCTCTTTTTCAAGGCATTGAGTACTTATTCTGATATTTTTCTATGTTATATTGATTTTGGTTCTTAACAGAGGCTCCCCTTATGGCCAAGTCACTTGAACCCATTGACATGACTCCACCTTTTGACCCTCTAGAGGTTAAACCGATCATTCCCTAAATTCTCTCAATGGATTCTATGCTCCCCAAACCATAAATATAATTGGTTACATTAAGCATCTGAAGGCCATCATCCTCATTGATAATGGAAGAACCCATAATTTTATTCATTTCCACATTTCCAAAAAAACTAATTTCTATATCTGAGTAGTCAAAAAATTTCAAATCATGATTCCAAATGGAGGTTCCATGAAATGTGGGGGGTTTTGTGAAAATGTGTGTCTCCAAATTGGTCAGTACCACATGAAATATCATATGTTTGCTATTGACATGGGTGGTTGTGACATGTTTTTATGTGTTGAATGGATAAAGACTTTGGGACCCATTCTCATGAATTTTAAGGAATTAACCATGCAATTCAACCAGGAGAGCCAATAGCATAAGTTCCAAGGCATCACAATAGGTTCCCCTAAGATAATCAGTTCCCATAACATGGAAAATATCTTCAAATAATTTCACTTTGACATTATTGCACAACTCCATTCCATTCATGCCACTGAGACACCCTATGTGCCTCTTGACCTCCAATCCACCCTCTCCAAACATCAAGATTTGTTTTCCACTCCCCAGGCACTTCCTCCCCGTGGTGTTCATGATCATTTCATTCCCCTCATCCTTGACATGCTTCCTCCCAATGTTTGTCCCTATCGTCATCCATTTTCCTAGAAGAATGAAATTGAGAATTTTTTTCAATAATTGCTCGCTGCAAGAGTTATCCATCCTAGTACTAGCCCCTATTTTTCTCTTGTGGTAATGGTAATTAAGAAATAAGCCTACCGGCGCATGTGTCCTTAATTTCTCTCCCTCAACAAACTCACCATCAAAGACAAATTTACCATTCCTTCCATTGATGATCTCTTGGATGAATTAACGGGTGCCTAATTCTTTACTAAACTTCATCTTCATTCTGACTACCACCAAATATGTATGAAAGAGGCATACATTCCTAATACTGCATTTTGAAATCATGAGGGCCATTATGAGTTCTTGGTCATACCCTTTGGCTTGTGTAATTCTCTGTCCACTTTCCAAAGCCTCATGAATCATGTCTTTTGTCCCTTTCTCTATAATTTTGTCCTAGTTTCTTTGATGATATTCTCATATATAGTAAAACCTAGACATCCCATATTTCTCATGTGGATCAATTTCTTCATCTACTCTCTTAGCACCAACGTTTCCTCAAACAATCTAAATTTGATTTTGGAGCCTTGGAAGTCAAGCACTTGGGTCATATTGTTGGCAAGGTAAGTTTTAGGGTGGATCCTAAGAAGATTGAAGCTATGCAATATTGGCCTTGCCCCAAGACTCTCAAAATCTTGCATGGTTTTCTGGGTTTAACAGGATATTATCGCAAGTATATTAAGAATTATGGAAATATTGCGATTCCTCTCACTGCTCTCCTTAAAATGAATTATTTCACTTCGACTCTTGCAGCTGATCAAGCCTTTCAAGCCTTGAAGGTGGCTATGTGCACCACTCATGTCTTGGCCCTTTATGACTTCCAAAAGACCTTTTTCCTGGAATGTGATGTTTCTAGGAGAGGAATTGGAGTAGTCCTTATGTAATATGGTCGACCTTTGGCCTTTACCAACAAACAAATGTTAGAGTGATATTTGGGCCAATCAATCTATGAAAAATAAATTATTGGTTGTTAGCTTGATTATCATCCTGATTCAGAGGTCTTTTTTTTCAGCGGGCCCCCAACGAGGGTTCGGAGGTGATGGCCCCGAAGGAAAAATTTCCTTGTAAATGTATAATGTAATTTCATAGTAAATCTAGATCGTTCATTGTAATGTAGTAGATATGATGGTAGAACTTATGTTAGGGTTTTTTTACCCTAGAAGGAAACCCTCTTTTATGAGGGAAATGTATTGTGGATATGTATCATTGTGAATATTGTATTCTGAGAGAGGAGACTGTGAGAAAAATAAGAGGAAGTTATAATGGGTGTGCTGTATCTTGTATACCTTCATTTGGTGGATAATAATAAAGGAAGGACCTGGAAATTTCTTTGGTGAATGTAGCCCACACTGGGTGAACCACATATAGCTGTGTCTCTATTGTATTGTGCATCTTCTGTGTTTTATTTTCGAATTTGTTTTATTTTATTGTTACATGATCCTGTTTTTCTAATAGAAATGTTGGCTATTATACATGCAGTGGATCTCTGGTGTCGTTATCTATTGGGTAAATGATTCCAAATTAAGACAGATCATCAGAGCCTCAAGTATTTTATGGAGAAATTTCCTTCATCCCCAGAGCAAAAAAAATGGGTGATTAAGCTATTTGGATATGATTATAAGATAATTTACAAGAAAGGAAAAGACAATGTAGTTGTTGATTCTCTTTCAAGAAAATATGAAGATGATGGGTCGCTTTTTTCCCTCTCCTTTGTTGTACCATATTGGCTCCAAGATATTCACTATGAAAGGCTGCAAGATCCCAAAATTCCACGTCTGATCCAACAATTGCAAACCAATTCTCCAGTTTCCCTGGGGTACTCTTGGAACAATGATGAGCTTCACTACAAATTCCACCTGTATTTAAGAAAAAAATCATAGCTTAAATCCACAATGCTTTCTAAGATTCATGCTACACCCATAGTTGGGCACTCAATGTTTACCAAAACATATGACCAAGTAAAATGTTCTTTTTTTGGGGATGGTATAAAAAGGACGCTCACACTTTTGTGGTGGAATTTGGTGTTTCTTAATGAAACAAGGGAGAAAGATCAAATCCCCTGGCACACTCCAACCACTTCTGATTCCACCTGTTATTTGGATGGATATCTCTATGGATTTCATTGTCAGCTTACCAAAATCAGGAAATAAGTTAGTCATTGTGGTGGTAGTTTATCGTCTTTCCAAGTATGCTCATTTTTGTGCTCTTCAACACTCATTTACCACCTCCACTGTGGCTCAAATTTTCATGGATCATGTATTCAATCTTCATGGCATGCCTCATTCTATTATTTTTGATTGAGATCAATCTTTCACTAGAAATATTTGGAAAGACCTGTTCAGGCTACATGGCACTCAATTTCATCTCAACACTGCCTATCATCCCTAGATTGATGGTCAAATTGAAGTTGTCAACAAGTGTTTGGAAACATATTTGAGTTGTTTTGTATATGAAAGGAAAGATCAGTGGGATCAATGGTTACCACTAGATGAATGGTGGTACAACACTTCTTACCATACAACTACTCACATGACTCGTTTTGAAGCAATATATAGACAAAATCCACCTTCAGTTCTCTTATACATACCTAGTGTTTTGAAGGTCCAAGTGGTTGACCAAAATATTATAGTTCGAGAGGATATTATTCGTACCCTCAAAGATAATTGTGCCATGGATCAAAATAATATGAAGCAAGAAGCAAATATAGGTAGCTCCAAACGTCAATTTGTTGAAGGAGACCAGTTGTTTCTTCAAATGAAACCTTATAAGCTCCATAATATTTTCATGTCTTCTGCTTAAATAAGGTGATTGGAACTAAGTGACAATCTCAAACCAGCCTTCCTGAGTTGGATGAAGAAGGATCCATCTAGTTGCATCCACAATTAGTCTTGGACTAGTGTGATTTTTCTCTCCTTCAGTGCACCATCAAGGAAGTGTTAGTATAGTGGAAAGATACAACTCTAACAGATGCCACCTAGGAGCTAGCTACTATTCTACAACAATTTCCTCATCTCAAGCCTTGAGGACAAGGTTATTTTCAAGGGGGAGGGCATGTTAGGGACCTAACTCCCCTAACCTATCACAAGGTAGAATAATATATTTTCCATGTAATAAAGGTCGATATTAATAAGGCCTAGTAATAAGGAAGAATAAGTCAAATGTAAGAAGACCTAATAGAAGCTTCCGCTTCTAGAATATATTCTTGTATATTGTTCTTTTGGTAGATATATTTAGTATAAATAGGAGTTGAGGGCATCATAATTTTTTATATTGAGAATTATTGTGATAGAGTGTTTCTCCGCTATAGGTTTCCCCCTAGAAGAGGCAACTAAACATTGTTTCCTATCAATAAAGGTATTATTCTGGTGTTGTGGTTTCATCTATCGTGTTGTTCCATTGTTATTCTATGTAATATTTCTATTTTTGTTTATTATAATAGATCTATTACCTTACAAATAACTTGCAACACATGTAAAAACTAGCTCTGATACCACTTCTCTCAAAGAAGTTGGCCAGACAACCTAGCTTTGACATCACTTCCCTCGAAGAAGTGGATCAGAAAACCTACTATGATACCACTTCTCTCAAACAAGTTGGTCAGACAACCTAGCTTTGATACCAATTGATCTGAAAATCCTTGGACACCATGTATTTCTATACTATGTATACATTGAGTATCTAACTTGATCCAGAATAATTTATTGATCGTATTGAGCTATTTTACAGAATTTTGATGATGTGTCTTTTACCCAAAAACTCATAAACCAAATATTATATCTTTTAATGATAGTGATATGACACAACGAAAAATAAAAGAACTCAAATTATACACTTTTGTTTCATCTTTAAGTTCCCTTCAATCCAATGAAAAACTTCCTTCTCCATCTCAAACATCAAAATTACATGTAAAATGACTCACATATGCCAAATCAATGGATTCTCTTAAATTCCATTACTCGAAAAAACAAAATAACTTCATTGTTGAAATCCTTGAAAATTTTGAGAATTTTGACTACAAAGTTGACCAATTTCTCAACTAGCTCAATTTCATGCTTTTTGGCATGAAAAATAATGCATTAAATGCCCATTAATGGAAAATTGAGAAAATAGTTTTACAAATGAATTAAAATAAAAAAAATGGATCTCAAATTCATGATCCTCATGAAATATCGTGAAAAATGAGTATAAAGTTTCCTATAATCGGAAAAAGTACCTCATGGCATGATCCAGGTGGATATCAGTGGTCACCCACCTTTTCCAGCTGGCTCAAAACAACTTTCTAGCAATTTTGATAATTTACTATTTTTAGCAGTTTTTTCGGGTCCTGAACTTCCGGAGCCGTTTTGAGGCCCTAAACGATGTTTTTTGGGGTATGCTATGGTTGCAAAATTCCATCATGAAATTTTGTGCAACTGTTGTAGTCCTCAGATAGATATTTCCAATGGGCTATCATACGCCTAAAACGAAGATCGTATGCAAAAGTTACGACCTAGGGAAGTTGATGTACTGACTTACCCAAACGAGGCCCACATGACTTTTGGTGCTTCATCTCCTAGGGTTAGGTTTCTAGATGTTTAGGGTTTTTGAAACTCCTGTTTATTCTAAAAATGCCTTGAGAGCCTCATTGTAATCATCTTCTTGCGAATGAGCATAGCCATCACATCTCTTCTCAGAGATAAGCCGCCACCATTCCAGCAAGCTTGTTTTCTGCTGCATTTTATAGTTTCAGCTTATTTCCTTATTGAATAGAAAACCAGTTTTACTGTATCTATGTTATTCTGTGTTAAGCATCTGGTAATAATTTGTAGTCATTTCGTTCTGCTCATAAAATCCGGATCAGTGGTATCAGAGCGGTCTGCTCCTTGTCGTCTTAATGAATGTCCCCAACGAGGTTAGAGTATAAAGAGTTGGGTCTCGAGCTTGTTTCTCTTGAGGATAAAATCTCTCGCACACCCAAGCAACCTCTCATGGAAGGAGAAAAGAAAGATGATGGGACAAAAGATCCTTTCAAACTGTTGATTGAGGAAGCCCTCACGCAATTGAGGAACAAGATGATGGATAATTTCACGCAAATCCTTCGACAACTACCAACAGGCGACACATCTTCTTCGAGTGGAGGCACCGCCCCCTTCAAGGTACAAATAAACTTAGATATTACTATATT
>JASDQU010225008.1:1809-17517 GCA_032191745.1 Picea mariana | reverse complement strand
TTTAAATACCTACAAGAAGGTCGCTATTCCGACATCTTGGAGTGTCGCTCCCATAGCAACCATGTCGGAGATGATACCTCTTAACATCACTCTTCCCACGTTCTAGACGTCTCTCTTGCCACCTTCAAGACGTCGGTCTTGCCACGTTCAAGATGTCTCTATTGCCATGTCTAAGACGTCTCTCTTTCCACGTTCCTGACGTCTCTCTTCCCATGTTCTAGACGTGTCTCTTGCCACCTTCAAGACGTTGGTATTGCCACGTTTCATACGTCTCTCTTGCCATGTTCAAGACGTCGGTCTTGCCATGTTTAAGACGTCAGTCTTGCCATGTTCCAGATGTCTCTATTGCCACGTTTCAGACGTCTCTCTTGCCACGTTCAAGATGTCGGTCTTGCCACGTTTAAGACGTCAGTCTTGCCATGTTCCAGATGTCTCTATTGCTACGTTTCAGATGTCTCTCTTGCCACGTTCAAGACGTCAATCTTGCCACGTTCAAGACGTCACAATAACGCCGAAATCTATGTCGTTGGAAAAGAGATGTCATGTGAAACGATGTTTGTCGGGGTCCGTTGTTTGTCATTCTCCCGACAATATAAAGTGGCAATTGCATCGAATGCGCCGTCGGAATTTGACCCAAATGTACTAGTGTCATCTAGGTACTTTTCATTAAGAGTGGGTTATCTATGTTTACAATTTATATATTATAAGTTTTGTATGTTAGGTTAGGAGTAGATCAGATTAGATTCTGTTTGGTTTTAGGATTGTTGGAGTATGACTGAATCTAAGTAACACATATTTCCAAGTAAACTTTTAAGGCCCAATTGTGAAGGTTCAGAAGGTGTCAACGTTTCTTACAGTGCTCAGTTTGAATTTTGTTGAAAATGTTGGGTTAATCAATCGAGAATGGCATTGTCATTTCTTTGCATTTGTTGGGTTGTTGAATTTGGTTTTTGTTAATCAGCCAAAGTTTGTGGTTGTGGCTATGGGGACAATTGTGGTTGTGGGTATGGGGATGCCATTTTTGAAATTAGGGTTCATGGAGGTGAGTGGGTGGTGCATCACATAGATATGTATGTAAAAAGAAAAAAAAACTAAATTCTCATTAAGGCAGGATCCCCTAAGACTTTACAAGGTTTTATAATTTAGTGAAAGATTCGCCAATATTTTACAAGATTTTATAATTCAATGAAATATTCTCCAATATTTTACAATATTTTATAATTCAGTGAAATATTCGTCAATATTTTACAAGATTATATAATTGACTAAAAGATTCGCCAAAAAATTATATATACATTTTATATTATTGATAAAATAGCCTTCAATTTTTCCTATGTATCATGGGGATTCACCCATTTATTATACATATAAATTTAGGGGGGGTTCTTAAAATCACCCCAGGAGCACATACTTGAGATCCCTCCATTGCACGATTAGAGCGAACACATAGGAGGGAGTAGTCTCATTTCCTCAAATTTGAATTGAAAATTCCATACAGAGCTTATGTCTTGTGATTTCATGGGGATTTTGAATTGACACTTGTAGAGCATGCACTTTGTGATTAGAGTGTTTCATTAATTAAGTAAGTTGGTGATGGGAAAAATTCCCATTAACTATGATTATCCCTTTTTCCATAGTGATTGTTGAGTTGGCCTGTGAGTCAGCCAAGCAATTATTCTACCTTTTGACATGGAAGAATGGGAGTTTGGAAATACTTGAGATTTCAAAATGATTTCTTTTGATATATTTCTCTATCTAGAGTTATGAGGAGTCCCTTTGATCAAACTTCTTATGGTGTTCTTGGGATCACCCATTATGTATAATTGTTGCACATGTAGTGCTTTAGCTAACTGGAATCCCTTGAGAAGGGCATATTCTTTTGCTTGATTGTTTGTCGTTTGCACCAAGCTCCATGCATAACTCAATTCTTGATTTCCTCTAAGGTCGATTATAACCCCTCCTGCACCTGCTTCCCTTCTTTTATTACAAACAAGAATAATTTAATTTTAATATTATAGGCCAAATTAATGTATGAGTCTTTTTTCTTTTTGAGTTTCTAAGACAAGGGGCATACCGATAACATTATTATATGAATTTTGAATTGGTTGGTGAACTATGTTTTTTAGAGTAGAAAAACTAATATTTATATTAATAAAATCTCCACTTTGGTACACTGCTGTGTCGAGGGTTCCAATCCTATCTAAAAATTCATGATGTTTGATCAAACATGACTATATTTCCTAAGGAAACACCTAATGCCCAAAATTTTACTAAGGAAAAATATCTCCACTTACAAAATGTTTCACAATGATGATCATGTTCTATGCATAAGGTTATTAGCCTTCCCAAGTGCACAACACTTTTAAAACAAAAGCCACATTTTAGAATGAGGAAAAACCATTGAAGCATAAAAAAATAAATTAAATCATTAAATTGATTATTGGAACTAATGTGGATACAATATTGGAATCACAAAATGTTTCCACTACTTTCCAATGTGCACATATTCTATTATAACATAATAGCATACATAAATTTGAAGTAGAGGACATTAAATCAAAGAAGTACTTAATGGAATGGAAAAACGTGATGATAATGAATAAAGTAGTAGCTTATATGTGATATGGAAAATGTTGTTATTAGTGGGTTGAAGGAACAATGAAACATTACATAGTTATTAAACATACATAAATTTGAAGTAGAGAACACTAAATCAAAGAAGTACTTAATGGAATGGAAAAACGTGATGATAATGAATAAAGTAGTAGCTTATATGTGTCAACTATATGAAAAATGTTGTTAGTAGTGGGTTGAAGGAACAATGAAACATTACATAGTTATTAAAAATGAAATTCTCATCAACAAAACAAATTTGCAATGTTATCAATTTATCCATTATGAAATGGCCATTCAAAATCCTACATTTACTTAATTGAAGTGAAAAGCTTCATGTTAGCAAATATAATATTGAATTGCCACCATAGGGAAACAAGTTATTATAAGTGGACTGAAGCATTAGTTAAACATCCTGGTATTAAAAAAAAACAATATCATGAACATATTTACATTGCTATCAAAATAACCATAGCAAAACTACCATTCCAAATCTTAATGTTATCAAAATAACTATAGCAAAACTACCATTCCAAATCTTAATGTATGCATTATTAAAGAAAATTTGAATAAATCTTTAACTCAATCAAACAAGTATTTAACTAAATGTAAAAACATCACCATGGAAAATAAGCATCCTACATCTATTGACTATGTGGCAACATGATGTTATTAGTGGGTTAAAGAAATAGTGAAACATCATAGAATTTAAAAGACATGGTGTTCTACATAACCAAGGTCAAATGACGATTCAAAATCTTACTAGTACTTGAAAATCGTTTTCCTAGAAAATAAAGTATGGGTTTCATCTATCCACTACATGGGAACATGTTATAAGTTGATTGACGCAACTCCAGAGCTTCCCAAAATTAAAAAAAACGTGTTCTTCAATAGATTTACAATCTTATTAACATATTTATAACAAAACTATCATTCAAATTCTAAATGTAGCTATAGTGCAAACTTGAATAAAGCCTTCTACTCGTAGAAAAGGTTTCCCACAAATTTGAAATAGTAGTGGTATATAGAACCAATTATAACAACAAACGGAAAAATCCCATTAGGTTGTAATTCATTTTGCAATGATCTCTCTACTATGATGATAATAAAAAAAATAAAAATAAAAAAATAAAATAAAAAAAAAGGAGGTTGTCAAAAAAACATTCTTTTCATAATGCATGCACAACAAACGGAAAAATCCCATTAGGTTGTAATTCATTTTGCAATGATCTCTCTACTATACAAAAAAAAAAAAAGGAGGTTGTCAAAAAAAAACATTCTTTTCGTAATGCATGCAAGAATAAAATCTTAAGGAAATACTATTTCTATCTTAACCATGGTTGTACATAATTTTTTCTACTTACATATTGACAAAAGTTAATGAACAATGTCGAAGTAAGAAATATGCAACATTCCAAAATAATGAAGCTATCATACGACGTTGAGCACTAAAAAGATTTTCTTTGAAAGCTTAAATGAAATCAATGATTAGCAATAAATATAATATACAAATGCATGTTCCTAAGGATTTAATGAGATGGTGTAAAGGGGGAAATATATATGAATAACAAAGCATCATGAGAGCAAGAATCATTGATTTCAAGAAAGAAATGACAACTTGACTAAAATTGAGTAATTGGTATAAATCCAAGGATTTTAGAATATAAACTCCAAACTAAGGTGATAAAAAAATGCTATGCATTTCATGTAGTTGAAACATGAAAGTGAAACATCTAAGATGCCAAAAACAAGAGCGTGTAGATCTCTTGGTTTTTCAATCATAAAATTTCAAGTTGAGAATGCTTTAAATCTATAATGTTGTTCAAAAGAGAGCACAAACATTGTTTGTAGTGGAATTTTCTATTTACAAGATTAAAAGTGAGGCATAATGTTAATTTTTTTTTAATGTGGAAATTATTATTCCTCATGTTGTTCATGGCGAGGGAACAATGTCAAGGAACCTTGTGTCAGTAGAAGCCTCTCCCATTTTAGGCTTTCTTGGAATAATCCAGAAGCTAGAAGGGGTAACCCTTTGTAACATTAATTAAAATGAAGAAAAGGAGGTAAGCATCAAATAATTATCATGTCATTCCAAATATCTTAATAACACAAAACAATGATTCAAAACAAGGTAGCTTTACCCAATTATTGTTGGACTATATCTGAATAAAACTAGATCTCAACTTAAAACATATTAAATATGAGACAAACCAAAATCATGGATGATTTTAGGGGCTAAATTTCGCTCATGGGCTAATTGTCCATAGTTTTTCCAAAAATGAGATTCACTATTTTAAAAATGATTCACCCAAATTCTATAGGATAAAATGATTTTATCACAAAAATCGCCAAAATTTTATAAAAACTGTACAAAATCCTTATAAATTTGAATATTTTTACGAAAATATCATCAAACATTTATAGTTGGCATATGAAGGATTAGTAAGATTTTCCAGGGTTTCTACATTTTAAAACAAATTTCCATCCTTAAAATCATCCCTGACCAAAATCAAATCACTTTTATTTAATAATAAATGTAGAAGTAAAGTAATCACATTAAGTAAATAAATAAGTTAAACTACATCCATTACAATATAATTCCATGAACAACATCTGCATCCATACACAATAATAAATACTTGATGTATTTAGGTTAACAAATATCATTCATTGAAATCTTTAAAGATTGATAATATAAAAATAACCTTGTATGTTTGATCTTGATTTTCTGAGTAGAACGAAATGAATACATATCATTATTATATTAACAGAGAAACACAAGGAACAATAACAGAGATACAATAAAATTGACTTCTATTCAATAAGGAAATATGTTGAAACTATAAAATGTAGACTGAAAACAAGCTTGCTAGAATGGTGGTGGATTATCTCTGAGAAAAGATGTGATGACTATGCTCATTTGCAAGAAGATGGTTACAATGCAGCTCTCTAATCCTTTTTACAATAAACAGGAATGCCAAAAACCTAACCCTAGAAGATGAAGCGCCAAAAGTCATGTGGGCCTTGTGGGGCTAAGTTAGTACATCAACTTCCCAGGGTCATAACTTTTGCATACGATCTCTGTTTTAGGCGCACGATAGATCATTGGAAAGGTCTATACGAGGAATACACATGATGTTGTCAGTGTCTAACTTCACCTATACTATAAATGTGGAAATCCCTAAAAACATTCTTTAGGGCCTCAAAATGGCCTTGGAAGTCGGGGACCCAAAAACTAGGAATAAACTGCCCAACTAGAAAACTGTCAAAATGAGCCAGTTGGAATAGGTGGGAGGCCATCAACATCCATATGTATCAATCCTCCCTCCTTAGGAATCAATTGTGTCCATTGCATTGAGTTCCCCCATCAGATGAGGAAATTTCTGTTGAATTTGGCCCCAGGTGAGCGACTTGCCTTGGTGCAAGAGTTGCCCTGCTTTTACAACTTGATAAAGCTAGATCCTTTGCTAGCGAGTGCCCTTGGCCTGTGTGTCCATAATATGATCATTGGATTCCTGTTGCAGGCAGTCAGGGTTGAGCTCTGTTCGTGTCAATTGTTCTGCTATCTCTGAGGTGTCCAATAATGGTGTGAAATATGGTCGAAGGTGATCCACGTTGAACACTGGGTGTAGGCCAAGGAAAGGGGGAATGTTGAGCTCAAAATCATTGTCACCCATGACCTTGGTGATGGTGTAAGGTCCATAAAAGACTGAGCAAAGGTTCTGATGGGGCCCTGTAAGGCATTCTTTCTGCAAGTGCAACCAAACTTTGTCACCCACCTGAAACTTATGTGACACCCGATGTTGATCATGGTGTTTCTTATACTTGGCATTGGACTTCTGTAAAATATCATGAACCTGTTGGTGGATGTGATGGATCCGCTCAATGAACCAGGTGGATTTTTCAGCTTCAGTTGGAGTAGGTGATGAGTCGGTCGGGATGGCCACAAGGGGTAGTGCAACATCCATGGGACCCAATGGTTGGAATCCTGACCCCACCTGAAAGGGGTTGTGTTCAGTTGAGCTATGTAGGGCTTAGTTGTAGCTATGTTGAACATAGGGAAAAATCTCATCCCATGTGCGAGGGTGCTTGAAATTGTACATGTGCAGGATATGCATGATCATCCGATTGATGACCTTGATTTCACCATCTGTCTGGGGGTGGAAGGCAGTGGATTTGGTGAGCTTGGTGTCCAGTAGTGACCAGAGACTTGACCAGAATGTACTGAGGAACCGACTGTATCGATATGAAGTAATGTTTTTTGGGATTCCAAAATGTATCCAGACTCATTCAAAGAAGAGCTTGGCAGTGGCTTCTGTGGTGATGCTCTTCTTGTAGGAAGCCATAATTGCCATCTTGGAAAAGAGGTCAACAACCTCAAAAACACAGTCATTTCCCCTCTTGGTGGACGGAAGGCCCAAAATGTAGTCCATTAAGATGGATTGACATGGCCTGTCAGGAGTAGGCAAAGGGGTGTACAAGCCCTGTTTCTTAGTGTTTGTGTTGGCAAATATGGAGACAGTGTAAGACCTGATATGCTTGTTGACATCCTATTGAAGTTTCGGTCAGTAGAAATTTTTTTGCAGCACTACCACTATCGTTTCGATGCCAAAGTGTCCAACCACACGAATGTAGTGGGCTTCTGAAATCACCTTCGCTTGCTCTATTGATGGAACACAAAGATGGCGTAGATGGCACAACATCCTATTTTGAAGATGGAAATTAGCGACGACTCAGTTTGTGCCTAACATTTGGTAGGTGGTGGTGAAGTCAAGGTCTGTCTCATAGAGGTGGGGCCATCCAGAGGTCTCATGGCAGCAAGAGTCTAGCACCGTGGTGAGTGTCGCAACTGGAGGTCGGTTGAGGCAATCAATGACTCAGTTGGTACTTCATTTTTTATACTTGATGTTGAGGTGAAACTGCTACAAGTATGTGGACCACTTTTGATGGTGGTCATTTTACAATTTACCTTGTGTTTGCATGAACTGCAGTGGCTTATGATCTGTGTGGATGATTGTCTCCTTCCAAAGAATGTAATGTCTTCACTGGCAGCATGCTTGCACAATGGAGTACATTTTTTTGTCATAAGTAGGGTACTTACGGACGACATCTAATAGTGTCTCACTATGATAGGCCACGGGGTGTCCATGCTGAGTGAGAACTACACCCACAACATAGTATGAAGCATATGTCTTGATCTCAAAGGGTTGTTTCAGGTTCGGTAATGAAAGTATGGGGATTGAGCACAAGCACTGCTTCAAATCATCGAACGTTTGTTGTTGGGACAGTCCCCACACAAAGTTTTCCTTACCACCACCCCTGGTTACTTGGTTGAGGGCCCATGCAATATGGGAGAATCCCAACATGAACCTGTGGTAGAAATTGGCAAGGCCCAAGAAGCTCCGAAGATTAGTGAGTGTAGTTGGGGCTAGCCAGTCACGGATGACCTGGATCTTGGTTGGATCCACATGCACACCATGTTGATCAATGATGTAGCCTAGGTACTAGACCCTATCCATGTCGAAGGAGCATTTTTCCAAGTTGGCATATAGCTTGTGTTGTCGTAGGGTGTGCAGAACCTGTTGAATATGTTGCAAGTGTTACATCCAAGTATTGTTATAGATGAGGATGTCATCCAGATACACCACTACAAAAGTATTGGTGAAAGGTCGCAAGATATAATCCATCATTCTCATGAACATTGCTAGAGAATTTGTCAAACCAAAGGGCATGACCATCCATTCAAAAAGACCTTCTTTTGACTTGAAGGTTGTCTTCCATACATCTATCTGTTCTATTGGGACCTAGTGGTAGCCAGACTTCAGATCAATATTACTAAAGTACTTCCCCCCCTTGAGATAATCAAGGAGATCATTGATTCGGGGAATCGGGTACCAGTTCCTGACTGTGATTTTATTCAGGGCCCCGTAATCAATGCAGAGTCACCATGTCCCATATTTCTTCTGCACCAGCATGATGGGCACCCCAAAAAGAGATGAGATGGGATGAATGTTCCCTTTGTGGAGAATTTCTTGGATCTATCACTTGATCTCCTCATTCTCTAATAGAGCATGGCGATAGATTGGCCCATTGGGTAGTGGTGTGTTGTGGATCAGATCCATGGGATGCTTGACCTGACAGTGCAGTGGTACCTCGGTAGATGAGGAGAAGATATATGTGTATTCTTACACAACCTTATCCACTTTCTTTTTCTATGTGGAGAGGTCGACCATGAAGGCCCTGAATGTGGATGCAATCTTTCGCTCACTCTGAGAGCGAATCACGAAGAAGAAAAAATTCTTGGTCTGAGAGATGACCTTCCTTCATTGCTTGGAAATGATCAAGGAAATAGCACTAGGTGGGACTACCTTGGGTATCCTGTACGATTTCTTGTCCAAAGTAGTAATAACACTGGGAGGTATAAACTCATATACAACATGACATTTCCATAAATAAGGTTCGCCCAAAAGAACATTAAAATATTCGAGAGGAGTGACATAACACAAAACCTCATCTTTGATGGGATCGATGTCGTACGATAGGTGACATTGTTGGTTGACGTGGAGATCGCTTCCTTGGAGGACCACCCAATGGTGTAGGGCTGCAGGTGCAGTGTTGTCGGCAGGGCTAGTCTCTTAACGACCTATGCTAAGATGAGGTTTTTCTGGCTACCTCTATTAATCATGAAGTGTAGTGGGGTTCCTTTCACCCACATATGTGAATGAAAGAGGCGCTCGCCTTCCCCAGGCTCGTATGGTTCACTGGGCTTGATCTTGGTGGTAGAAAAGGTGGCACTCGATTCCATGTCAATGATCCATCTCCCCCTTTTTGGTTATGAATTAGAGTCAGAGCCCACATCCGATTCAGAGGCTTTCACTTCAGCCACCAACAACTACTTTGAGCAACAATCAACAGTGTTATGCTAGGGGCTCTTATGAAAGTTGAACCACTTCCCAGTATCTTTCTTTGTCTTTCTGGTCTCCTTCTTTGCTTGTGACTTAGCCTCATTTTCCTAAGTCTGTCCATATTTTCTCTATCCTTTGTTCTGTGGGTTGGGGTTTCCCTTCTTTTGTTGTGAGGGGTTCCCATGCCCAAATTTTCGTGTCTTTTGTTTAAGCTTCTGCTCAATTTTGATGACATATTGATAGGCCCTGCCCAAGGACGAGATGTATAGAAAATCCATTTCGGCCTGATCTATCTATGTAGACCATCCAAATACTTGAGCACCACATGTCCCTTAGAATATTTGATACCTATCTTGGTGCACAAGGTATGGAAAATATTTGTGAACTCTAGCACTGCCAGGTCTCTTTCCTGTCGCAGTGTGGTCCATTTTGTATACATGTCATCATAACTTCTGAGATGGTAGTATTGTTCCTTAATATCATTCCTAAAGGACTCCTATGTGACCACGACTATAAATAATGAGGGTTCCTTTGTTTCCTTTTGCTCACAGAAATTTTCCCACCAATCTTTGACATGGGGAACGACTTTGAGGAGTGAAAAGGTAATCTTTTCTCTATTCAAAAAGTTATGGACATAAAAATACCCTTCTAGTAGATTCAACCATTTGTCTACAACATATGTATATATCTGACCTTCAAATATAGGAATATAAAAGTTGATTTGCACCTTGAAGGGGGCATTGCCTTTTCTCAAGGAAGATGCATCACATGTTGGTAGTCATCGAAGCATTTGCGCAAAACTATCCATCATCTCGTTCCTCTATTGCATGAGAGCTTCCTCGAGAAACATTTTGAAAGGATCTCCTATCTCATCGTCTTTAGTTTCTCCCACCATGAGAGGTTGCTTTGGCGTGCGAGATATTTTTTCCTCAAGAGAAACAAGCTCGAGACCCAATTCTTTGTACCTTGACCTTGTCAGGGACATACATTAGGAATGACAAGGAGCAGAATGCTCTGATACCACTGATCCAAGTTTTATGAGTAGAACGAAATGAATATAGATTATTATTATGATTAACAAAGAAACACAAGGAACAATAAAAAAGATACAGTAAAATTGACTTCTATCCAATAAGGAAATATGTTGAAACTATAAAATGCAGACTGAAAACAAGCTTGCTAGAATGGTGGCAGCTTATCTTTGAGAAGAGATGTGACGGTTGTGCTCATTTGCAAGAATATGGCTACAATGAGGCTCTCTAATCCTTTTTACTATAAAGAGGAATGTGAAAACCCTATAAATCCAAAAACCTAACCCTAGAATATGAAGCACCAAAAGTCATGTGGGCCCCGTTGGGGTAAATTAGTACATCAACTTCCCAGGGTTGTAACTTTTGCATACAATCCCCATTTTAGGCGCACGATATCCTGTTGAAAAGGTCTATCCGAGGACTACACATGTTTTCATCAAACCCCAACTGCATCGATAGTTGGACTGTGGCGAGGACGAAAAATGTTGTTTAGGGCCTCAAAACAGCCCCAGAAGTCGGGGACTCGAAAACTAGGAGAAAACTGCCCAACTGGAAAACTCCAAAAATGAGTTAGTTGGAATAGATAGGAGTCCACCAATATCCATATAGATCAATTTTAAACTAGAAAAATTATCACCAAGAGAATGAATTAGTTGTTGAATAAATTATTGTTATTGATGTCAAAGGTAAGTATTCAAATATAAATATTCCAAGAAAAGGCGATTTTAAGAAATACAAAGTGGAAGTGGATTAGAAATGAAGTAGATTAAATATGAAGTTACATGAAAGTGTATTTATGAAGTTATGTCAAAGTGGATTAAAAAGTAAAAGTGGATTAAACATGAAGTTATGTGAAAGTGGATTAAAAAGTAAATGTCAATTAAAAAGTGAAAGTGGAGTAAAAGTGCACATGGTCTTAAAACCCTGTTGGCAACCCAACATATTTTTTTAACTTTTTATATCAATTAAATGATCTATATAGCTGCCTAACTAGGGTCATTAATTTTTGTTACTCTTCATGAGCATTTCTTCGAAATGACAGTTGTAAGTTGTCTCTTTTCCCTATTGTTTATTCATGCTTCATTTTCATGACTGAAAGCATGAAAATGAAGCATGAAAACTTGCGACTGTGTCATCATTTTGTTTGAAAATTTATTAAAGGCAAATTGTTTCTATAGTTTATCACTGAAACCTTGTTCCTTGCCATGAAGAAATATTCTCTTTGTTTCGATTCCTTGAACACTAAGCATGCTTAGAGATTGATAGTTATATCAACAAAGGACCTTTTTGATTTGAGCATTGGCATGGTTTTTTGTTGTTGTTTGATTCTTGGTTATATGTTTCTTCATTACTAGGTTTTTGATTTTCGATTTTCAACCTCCCAAACCATATGATCGAACCCACTATGTCTCACACTCATTTCCTTTTTAATGCTATGGTACTGGATTGTACTTTTTGAAAGGTGGCGATACGATTTGCAGTCAACCATCATTTCCAAGACTGGTCTTGGGCTTTGCAAACCCTTTTCGCATGCATTTCAATTAACACCCATCTTATCGTTATGAGTTTTTTGCTCATACACCATTCACTGTTGATGTTTCTCGGGCTCGGGGTATGGCTATGCTCCGTTCTCGCAAACCCTCCCTGCACATTGTGTTTGATTACCCTTTCATCCTGTATGGCTCCTATTGTTAGAGTAGAACCTAATGGCATTCAAATTATGCTCTTATATGACAATGCCAAAGAAGAGATGGAGAGTAATGGTTGGCTTGTTTTCGTTAGAAAATTTCAGGGTTTCAATTTACAAACTGCCCAGGAATTCGCTTTCTCCTTCGATGGGTGTAGAGATAAGGTTGGTGATGTCCAACTGGACATAACATAGGATTTCCTGAGTCAAGCTACAGGATTCCCTGCAAGCGGTCAAAGGTGGCTCAAAAATGCAAAAATGGAAGAAGTTCCTTGGAGTCTTCTATTTACATCTCGGAAGATAAAAGGATGTGACAAAGGTATGCCCATCTCTTTACTGAAAGTTCGCTGGCACGGTCTGCTTGTTGTGTTAAAACAATTTGTCACATGTGAAGGATGTTTCGGTCTTGTGTTTCTATACCATTTGCGTTTGCTCATGATTTTTATGTGGTTTCCCTTGAACATGCCATATTATTTATTGAGGCACCTTTATAAAATGGGTAAAAGGTATAGAAAGAAATTATCAGGCTTGAGCCTCTTCCATCATGGCTTATTTAAAATATTGCTTATGCATCAATTAGAATTGCAGAATGACAGTTGGGATTTGTTCATAACTAGAAACGATTATGGTAACCCTGATATGGAGGAGGTTGACAAACTCGTAATTAAAGAGACCCTTGTCTACCCTACAGTGCCCCTCTCACCTACCCAGGCCTGTGTCTCAGCCTCTTAAAACAAACCCTTACTCGATCCAAAGATTATTGAGTAGGCTCGTGAGCAAGTTATCCACCCTAATGACTCTGTTAAAAGTTTAAATAAATCTACAGGTAAGATATCTAAAAGCAATGCTGATATAAATTTTAAGAAAAAGAGAGCTGGGAGGCTGATTTTGAGGAGGCTTCGTAACAATTTGAACTCTCATGTGAGCTTGATCAGCATGATCTAGGTCCATGAGAGTTCGGACTCTGAAATTGATAGGTTCCTCACTGAAGAAGACCCTCATTCGTTCGAGCCACACTTTGATCAACCCTACAACTTTGTGGACAATTTACATCCTTGCTTGAAACGTAATGCAGAGTTTCCTAGTATTAAATTGGGTAATGAATCTACTGTCGGTGTGGAAGATGCTCCAGTTCACAATCATGCTTGTTCCCAAGAGACCGTCGCTCAGTCGAAGTGTGAAGTTTGTCGTTTCTGGATCGATAAATACTACAATAATGTACCCATCCTATCGTTGCAGGTTAAGGCTCTCACTGATCAGATTGATGCCTTAACTAATAAAAACCATAGGCTCGAATCTGTCTTTCAAAGAAAAGAGAAACATGTGAAGACTACAGGCAATGTAATATTTAAGAATGTTGAGGCTGCAACAACCATAGTAAATTTCAAGATTGTCTGATACGATTTGATATTACAGTTGGAGGTATGATCCTTTTATTTTAAAATAGGATTATTTGTTAAAACTAAATTTCTTTGTTCTTTCAATCAATTGGATTTCATTTACTAAAATAACTAGCTACAGAATCACAATATTTTGTAGCCAGTTATGTTAATTCAAAATTTGCAAATTGGTGTTTGAATATGTATCTAAATCTTTCTATTTTTCCTTTTCCTTTCAGGATATTCAGGAATTCATGGTTACCAATTGATCTGAGGCATCTTTGAGACTTGCCAGTCATGGCTTTGATATATTTTGTATGAACAGAAATAAACTTTTGTTATCTTTAGAGGATTTAGTAGGATCTAGGTGGTTGTATCCCCCTTTTATTTTTGTAATCAATATCTGATCTCAGAAGAGGAAATAGTTACCTTTCTGAATGCTTTATAAGCCCATTATTTTTTGTAATCTTGACATCTTGGCCTGGGGCTAGTTGTGGACAACTTATACTCGAATTTGGACATAACAAATATTTGCATTTATGCTTTAGTCATCTGTAAATGTTGTTGTTTTCTATAATTTGTTTATCTTGATAATTTGATGACCGTTGATAGCTTTCGTCTTTGCAGATTATTAAGTCATCAAGATAGTTATTCCTTCACAGTTTATGATTTGATGCTTCAGTTATATGAAAATAGTGAATGATCATCCAATTCGTATTATAAGGTTTACCTTAAACATGTTGACTGATTAAATGCAAGCTATAATTGTCGGATTTATCTATGCGTTATTACTTACAGACTATTATATCACAACTATTATTCTGCGTCCTATCGTTTTATCAATTAAATACACCAGTATGTACAGTTTGGCATCTGTTCCAAACAGTGTGAAGATGCACAACATATTTATCTCGTGGATGGATTAATGTATGATTTATACAAATAGTTGGATGCATACTCTTCAAGTGATTAATAGGCCAGTCGATTCCTTTTTATTTGCTTGTTTATTATAGAAATTCTTATATGTTGTATAATTTTCACTGTCTACATTTCTCAGTTTAAATAGTAGTTTGATATTTGATTTTACAGATGCACATAGATTAAAAACAAACCAAAGGAAATAGTACCTTTTACTTTCTTTATTTACTTTCATCAAAAGAACCATTTCTACAATTGATTTTTTGTGAGTTCAGATTAAAACTCATAATTTGTATATCTTGTATATATAAATTAGATAAACAGACCTATCATATAACTATTATTTAAATAAGTTATATATATATATATATATATATACATGTACATATATATATTAGTAATTATTAGTTAGTGAGTTATTTTGTCTCTTTGTTTTATTTAGGACTTTAGATTGGCCAACGGAGCCATTAAACCCGTCAGAGTGAGTCAATCCAAACGACTTGGGTTAATTAGACAACCCTGCACCGTATTCACTCTTCCAGTTGACGAGCGATCAATTTCGCCCGTCAACAAATGGCGCTAGAAGGAGGGCCTGAATACTATTGATGGCACGTGGAGGTCGCAAGACTCCTCCCCCACCTACCCGCTCACCTATAGTAACAAGAATTCGTTTTGACGACAACATTGTCTCTCAAACAACAACCACATCAAACGACAATCCACAGATTAACGTTGAACCAGTAACACCAAACCCCCCAGGGGCCGACGTACAAGAAATTGTTCGTCAATCCCTCCTAAGGACACACGGTGCTTTGGCCTGTATCAAACAACTAGGTCGACCATTGAATCAACCATTAGACTTCTTTGATATTAGGGAGAAACTTGAAGGCACTGGTTGTTAGAAAAACAGGACCGCGGAGAAATAAAATAAAACAAATGTAGAAACAAAACACAGAAGACACACAATACAAGAGAGACACAGATTTACATGGTTCAACCAGTGTGGGCTACGTCCACCAGAGAAATTGTCAGGTCCTTCCTTTATTATTATCCAGCAAATGAAGGGATACAACCTACAACAAAACCTGCTGTAACTTCCTCTTCTTTCTCTCACAGTCTCCTCTCTCAGAATACAATATTCACCACCAATCATAGCCGCGATACATTTCCCTCAT
>JASDQU010225005.1:5578-20335 GCA_032191745.1 Picea mariana | reverse complement strand
ACTATTCCCCATAAATTCCTATGCATCATTTGAAGTTGTATTTTTACTTTCCAAGTATGAAAGTTAAAACCATTAAATTTTTCCAATGTAATATTCTCCATAACCAAAACTTTAATCAGCTTATGGATACCTCTACACAATGATCAACTTAAATCATGCATGCATCCACCTTCACGTATACATGCATTTACTTTATCCACATGCATTCACTTTATCCACTTTTAATAATAACTTATAACTCCCTCTTAAAAATTAAATCTCATATAAAGACTTTCATATAAAAAACTCCACGATTTGCTCACGGCATGCAAACTTATGCTCCAAACTCCATGCATGCAAGAATACTCACCCACGCAGTAAAAATGAAAAACTTACGCTCGTAAAAACAAGACTTCAACGCATGGAAACTATATAAATTTTCAAAATACCATGGTTCTCGCACCTCACGCTAGAGTTGATTGCGGGGAGTTCGCACCTCACCCTTTACTTGACTGCGAGGTGTTAGCATCTCTCGAATACTCCGGGTGCGGGAATGTGAAGCATGTTCGCACCTAAATGAACAACAGCCTGTGAACTTCTTTGATTCCGAGGATGCACGAAAGGGCGAGTAATATAGGTTCGCACCCTACCAGAGGAGAGACCTGCGAACCTCTAGAATTTCCGCACCTTACTCCCGTGGATCTAATACCAAAATAAGATTGGAAGAATTAATTCACACAACACAAAACGTTTTCATTACTTAACAAACAAATGGGGGTTACATATATAGCATGCAGATCACTTACTCAAGTGGATCTGATTAGCTAAAAATAGTAAACCTAGAAACTTACAGTTACAATAGTCATGGTTGAAACTCACAGTTACAACAGTCATAGTTATCTCTTACTAAAGTAAGCTTCAATAAGATTGGAAGAATTNTCTTGTGGTTGAGGGTTAAAGGGTTCATCAAGCTTTATTAACAAAACCCCAAAGTGTCAGACATATTTAGTCTTTAGTCAAGACCGAAGAAGGTCTCACCTGTAACGTCCTGAAATCATAGAACATTAATCTTGTGTTGAATGCACAGGGACAACACATAAAGAAAAACCTCTCGGGAATAAATCCATTAATTCATTCATAGCTAAGCAAAAGATTACCATACATCAGAAAGTAAATATACATATATTCAAACCATGACACAGAGATTTGTAGGGAGAAGAGATTTCACATTTCATTCATTATCTTCAAATTCATTCAAATATAACAGTCATAACATAGATCCGTGCCATGTGTTATATACTTTTGTTATTTCTCTATTACAAACTCATGCAAAAACTTAAACAAAACTGGACATAGAACTCTCTCCCTCCTTCCTTTTCAGTCTACTCACTGTTACAATCATGAACTCTGACTTTCTCTTCCACTCTACTCTACTCCCTTGAGTGAACCAAAATGCCACACACTTAAAGTGTTTGCATGAATCCCCATATCTTTCATAGAATGTGGAAATCCTAACTAACTAGCCAACTCATCCATATCCTTTTTCATGATCATTCAGGTTGTTATAGAAATCAACATTGTATCTCCATACTCACATGCCTAGTATTGATTTTTGGTGTGTACAAATTATTCAAAACCTTGTGTGCCAACAATTCTCATTATTATAAGAAAGGATGGATATAGATTCCATGAAGGACATGCCATGGAGGATGCAACGAAGGATGCCACGCAAGTGACAAGTCACACATCAAAAAGAAAAATCACGTGAAGCTTGGTGACATGGACGCCAGATGGTGGAGATGACACGTCATATGCCAAATTAGATGCCTTGGGAATGCCATGCCAGACATGAACAATAAAATGACATGTGAAATTCAGGTTACACATCAGGTCTTATGTCAAGATGAAAATTGGCATACTCTTTTTAGGTATTCATCAATATCCATGAAAATATGTTTTATTGAAAAATTTGGAAAAATATTGTGATGAATGACGGGAAATAACCAGATCCGGATAGGGTAGTTTTTTTATGATTCAGAGTTCTGAAAAAATTATTTATTCACAAAAAAAATAAAAATTGGGGTTTCTATTATTTAATAAGTGCAAAGTGAAAATCTTCAACAAGATCCAAACCATTGTAAAAGGTATAATTCAAACCAATTCTTAAAAGACAAAATCAAAATGGAAATAAATATTTATGAAATATAAAATTTAAAATTAGATTTAAATAATAAAATCAAAATTTTAAGTGGGTTTTTTTTTAATTTTAACATAAATAAATGGGAGGTTGTTGCAAGTACAACATGTTCATAAAAACTTGAGCCACTATGGATGATTTGAAAGATGATTAACCATAACCATGATAAATGATTTATTGTTAGATTTGAATAATCCGATAATGAATTTCATAGAGATATATGTCCATCTAGCAGGTGGAATACGAAGAGGTTCTAGTGTGCCTGGAATTTTTAATGTTTCTCCCTTGTTACATTGGAAAGTATCACATTTGGCCACAAAAGTGTGGATATCATGCTTCATGCCATCCCAAAAAAATGAATGTTTGATGTCATCCCACATAAAAGAGAAGTCGAATTAGTGAAAATACCCCCAAGAAGTGGACAAATCCTCTAATCATGCTCACAAGTCCTTAAATGATGTCTCCAATGCATGATCATGTCCATATATGAAGCAAATGACCTCCATAAAGGGTGTAAAGTGACCCTCCAAGTCAAAATAGGTCATGAAACCCTCCAACGGATACTATGGCATCCACAGCTATGAGATTGTCTCTTATATCAAGTAATAGATAACTCAAAACATGAGGAAATGAGAGAGTGCTTCAGGATCTTCAACGTGGCATGTTAAGAGGAGACCCATGCATGTGGAAATAACCGAAAAGTGCATTGAATGATATGATCAATGCCTTGGGATAAATGAACTACCTCAAGATCTATGATACTACCTCAGGAAGCATGAAGTTGTATGAGCATATGCAAAATCATCTCTAAGAGTCTATGACTAAAGTGTGACAAATACATAATATGGGGTCTATGCTTAGACATAATATAAGTGTGCTTCAAATAGGTATGACAACCTTTACAACATGAGTAACACTTTTACATTACATACAAAGAAGCGAAAGAGACTAGAAGTCCCCCTAAATCACGTATCCTAGTAGATCCATCTCAAGACCCTCGCATACCGACCTAGGTCATAAATGACCAACATGGTGCCAACTTAATGCCACCAAGGGGAAGTCTGCCTAATCCATAAGAGAAAGGATTATCTTTAAATGGGGACTAAAAGGATCGGTCATGACCAACCACAAGGGATCTAGAGATACCACCTAGGTCCTACACTGATACACAGATTATCTAAGAATCACCCAACACAATACATAAAAATAATGATAACCACACTTTTGGTTCATCATGATACAATAGTACACATAATCTGCTCATATAATGGATCACATATAGAGAAAAATGTATTGTGCACTGAAGTGAATATAAAGTGTAATAAAATGAACTTTATTAACGATTTGCAATGAACACACAAAGGTTCATAATCTCCCCATTTTTCTTTTTTATATAATTAGGAATAGTCTGACTCCAATATATTATTCCTTGATGGACTCAGTTCTTCCTGCAGACACTCAATGTAGCAGATCCTTCACAATGTGGTCATTGTTCCCACATGTATTCACTGTAAATGACAATGAATAGTCTTGTATGAAGGTGTTTTGGATCATTTTCTATCATAGATTAACTCTTTTTTTTGGATTGGGGTGGATATCTTTATTTTCTGTTATCTCACCGGGTTTTGATTGTAACCCTTCAATCTTGGATAGGCAGTAAACACATGCACAATTATCTTCCCTTCCTAATGTAGATACCCGGGGGTTGTGAGGATATTATCAAGGTAGAGGCAAAGGTGGCTCTTCACATTTAAAATTTAGATATTGGAATATAAATATTGTTAAAACATGAGCTGGAAGCCCTACTTAATCTTCTACCACCGAAAAAATGGTCTTGGAGTAGACTTATTTATTTCTACTTGTTATATTTTTTCCCATTACTTTGTTAATGAATTTGGGCCACCCCATAATTTGTGTTTTTTCTTTTCAAATAGTTTCTTGAAAAGTGGCCACTAGTACAAATTATTTTATTTTCCTACTAGAAAAAACAATTGATCACAAGCTAGTGAAAAAATTCTCTAATACCACATGAAGATTCACTTCATGAATAGTATAAGATTGATTGATTTAAAAATATAATGGTGGGTATATATAGATTTTGGGGTGACAAATCATGTCATTTGGAAAAATACATGTCTTAAACATAATATTGACTATTACAATATAAATGTTTATACCTTATTACATAGTGGTAATATACCCTAGGTATATTACAGTGTCTCAACTTATATAACTCAATTAAAAGATAAACAAATAAATGAAAACAAAATTGAACTTCATTTGTTTTTCCACATTTCATACATCTTTATATCATCATGCTTTCATTCATGTAATAATGTTGGCATGATTTTAACATGTCTATTCATCATCTATCTTTTAGAAATCCATATGATATGATGAATTTGAAGTCTCTACAACTTATCAATTCAAAATAAGTCTATTAAAATTTTAAGTTCTCCATGCTTCTATATATTTTTCCAACCATGATTCTATTTCATTAGTCAATTTATCAATATAATTAAATTCCTTTTACTACGCTAAAGAATCTTCAGGATTTTGTCACCATGGACTACATATTATACTCGCATTCAACCAAGCATGGAAATGACTATGTATTTGTGGTTGTTAATTATCAGTTTTGTAATATGGTCTTTTTGACACCCTCCAAGAAAAGTATCACAATAGAGGCCACTACTAAGCTCTTCTTCGAGAAGGTTTGGGTTCATTTTGGGTTCCATGGACCATTATTTCAAATAGGGATAGAAGGTTTCTAAGTACTTTCTAGTCTAGTTTGTGGTCAATCATGAAGACCAAGCTAACCAAATCGACTATATTTGACCCCCAAATAATTGGAGAAATTTAGGTAGTCAATAAGACGATTGTGGATATCTCAATGTACAATTCCAAAAATCCATGCACATTGGATGGGAGACTTCCTTATGTTCAACATAGCTACAACAAATCCCTTCATAGCTTTATTGGCCACAATGCTTGGGTGTTCTTAGGGTTCCAACCATTGGCCTTAATTGAAGCGACTTTTCCCATTGCATCAACATATGAAGAATCCTCCCATGCTTAGATTCTGGTAGACACAGTAAACAAATTTGTTGAATAATCCAACACATCCAAAAACAAGTTCATGATATATTGTAGAAAACTAATTCTTAGTACAATCATCGCCATAATCAACATTGAGTTCAACACAAATTTTAGGTGGGAGAGAAGGTATGGTTGTAGTTGTAAAAACAACATCTAACAAGACCCCATCAAAAGCTCTACGCACTCTGATATGGGCCTTAGACCATCATTTAGGCTATGTGAGAGAATGATTTTGAATTAAGTATTTTTCCTTTCCTTGGTCATCACCTTGTATCTAATGTGTAGTTGCTCTAACCATGTTTTACGCCTCTCATGAACACCTCGAAGGTGGTTGATCCCTTGGAATCTATAGAACTTAATTGTGATTATATTGAGTAGGCTATATTTGAATGAATCATGGACACTAGGATGAAGGGAATATGTCAATAGAACATCTGATTCTATTAGGTTCTCAAAGCAGGGAAGCTCCTTCACCAAGGCAAGTGGCTCACTAGGATTTAGATTCAAAAGAAGTTTTCCCATTTGATAAAGGAACTTAATGAATGGGGCCACTGCTTCCTAAGGGGAGACACATAATCTAGGTGGATATTGGTGACCACCCATTTGTTCAATTAATTTTGGATGGTTCCACATCTTGGCAGTTCTGTTACATTTTTTCAGATCCTAAACTTTCAATGTGTTTCTTTGGGCATTCCCCTTACATTTTGGGTAGTTGACATAGAGTACATACTCTTTGATTGCGTGACCTACCAAACACAGAGAGAATGGATTAAGTTGTGCAACATTTCATGAATTATGGTCTCAATGGATATTAACAATCATTATCATCATCATTATAATTTAATTTAAAAAATTAATAAAATATGTTGTTACTTATATTGTTGAATATTTTACTAATTTCTTGCTAAATGTATTTAATTTAAATTTATGTTTAAAAACTTTAAAAAAAATACCATAAAAAACGAAGTGAAAACACATCTTTAAATTTCCATGCAATGTTTTACTTTAAAAATACACACTAAATTAATTATATACTAAAAAAATTTGAACCTTATATAAAGATCCACCTTTTAGCTTAGTTTTATGGGAGTCTAAGAATAACCTTTAAGCTTTTATTTTGTGAACCTATATTGATTCATAATTGTTCAAATAACAATATGCTCAATAAAGGGGAACATCATGTCAACATCGGCCCAATTTTTTGTCAAAATATAATTTTAAGTTATTTAATATATCCCTTTAATATTATTTAAAAATTGTTATAAAATTATTATATATTAAAAAATCCATCTTAATTTTTAATTTATTGTATAATTTTCACTTTAAATTTGGAAATAGACTCTCATAATTTTAGCTTAGTTTATAAAAATTGTTATAAAATTATTATATATTAAAAAATCCATCTTGATTTTTAATTTATTGTATAATTTTCACTTTAAATTTGGAAATAGACTCTCATAATTTTAGCTTAGTTTTATGGGAGTCTAAGAATAACCTTTAAGCTTTTATTTTGTGAACCTATATTGATTCATAATTGTTCAAATAACAATATGCTCAATAAAGGGGAAACATCATGTCAACATCGGCCCAATTCTTTGTCAAAATATAATTTTAAGTTATTTAATATATCTCTTTAATATTATTTAAAAATTGTTATAAAATTATTATATATTAAAAAATCCATTTTAATTTTTAATTTATTGTATAATTTTCACTTTAAATTTGGAAATAGACTCTCATAATTTTAGCAAGTATTTAAAAAATCATTTTTTTATTATTATTAATATTTATTATAATCATATTTTATATTTATAAAACATTATTATTAATTTTAATTTAGATTGAATGGAAGATGTGATTTTATGATGTAAATTTGTTTTTATAATATAAAATTAATACAAAATTAATAATTAAGTTTTTAATTTCAGTTATGTTTTTATAATTTAGATTAGTGAAAGATGTAATTTTATTTGATATAAATTTATTTTTATCATATACAATTTATAATTAAGATTTCAATTTCAGTTATGTTTTTATTTATTAGTTCACTTGTGTGAATTTGTATTGTATTTTTCAATTTCAGTTATGTTTTTATGATTGAGATGGAGTGAAAGATGTAATTTTATTTAATGTAAATTTAGTTTTACAATACAAAATTTATAATTAAATTTATAATTTTAGTTATGTTTTTATATATTAGTTAACTTGTATGAATTTGTATAAAATTTATAATTAATTTTTTTATTTCAGTTATGTTTTTATATGTTAATTAACTTGTATGAATTTGTATTGTATTTATATGAGAAGGATTTTTGGATTTTTCTATTTCATTATTTTAAACTTAAAAAATGAATAATTTATAAAAAAAAATTATGAATAAATACTTTATAATTTTAAATGTGTATTGAAATTGGGTTTTTTATTTCTGAATTTTATTACTTTAAAACTTAAAAAAACATTAATTTCTTATTTTAAAAAACTTTTACAATATATGAACATAAAATCAAAATTTATTAATTTGTGGGAACTTAAAATCAAAGGGATTTATATGAACATATAATTTATAATTTATTAATTTGTGTGAAGATACAATCACAGTGAATTACATGAACATACAATTTAGAGTTTATTAATTTATGTGAACTTAAAATCATAATATTTGTTTTCGAGGAAAAAAAAATTAAATTTTATTTCATTTGCCTAAGAAAAAAAATTTACATTCTGCATATACATGTCATCATGTATTTAAGTGTTATAATCATTTACTTTTTCAAAAAAGGGCACAAAATCCTATCAGAAACATAGTACCCTCTCCAAAAATGAGGGGTTGGTAGGACTGCTGGGAGGAACCAAACTACATAGCATAAGAACCCAGGAAAAAAAAATTCTTCCCTCTTCTCGAGGGGTATACATAACATCAATAAGATTTAAAAAAAATTAATCCAAAAAGGGAGAGCCAATCACGAGAGGCTCCACTATCCTTGCGTTGAAGGAGAAATACGAGAATAAGATGAACCAGAGGAAGAGAGGATTGAGAGCACAACTCGAAAAACTGCTAAATCAGAGGGGCATGCCCCTTGAATGCTTCAAATGCAGTTGGTCCAGTTAAAGTTATCGAATCATTTCGATACTCTACAAATTTCCAGTGCCCCATAGAAATCTGCAGGCCTTCCTTAGAGAGGGCATCCACCTCCCTATTTCATTCCCTGTAGACATGCTGAATGGAATAGTTATTAAAAGAATTAATAATTCTAAATACTTCTTCCATCAAAGGAGAAAGTAGAATGTTTTGGCATCATTGGGTTTTATGGATCCAATTGATAACTAGCAAAGAGTCTCCAAATATCTGTAGGGACGAAATATTTTTTTCCACCACAAAGAGGAGGAGATTTAGAGCCATTAATTTTGCGCGGTTTTTTGTACCTGGCCCAATATCCATGGAGATTTTAAAAGAGCGGTTTTGTGTGAGGAAGAGAAAAAATCCTCCTCCACAACATTCTTCGTTGATTTGAGAGGCCCCATCAAAAAAATCCCAAGGATGAGTCTGGTCAATAACTTCTTCAGAAATTTGTCTAGGCCTTCTCACCTCTTTCTCTTGGGGGAAATGTGACAGAATGTTGATCCCTTAGGATACAACAAGAACAGGAAGGGACTTCTCTTTGAAAATTGCAACACTTCTTGCGAGCCAAATTACCCATAAAAGAATCAAGCGTATCACTTTTATACTTTTATGAATGGTGGTTGATAGTTAGGATTTCGATGCTTCCTCAACTGAGTCTCCTTCCCAACGACACTCTATCTCAAAGATTTTGGAGAATTATTTCCAACATTTTTGGGAAAAAGGACAATTTATAAATAAATGATTGATGGAGTCTTCATCATTTTACAGAGAGCACACCATCTGGGCCCTTCCACCTTACGAAATTTCATTCTATCCCATGTGGGAACCCTTTTCTTGATCAGGAACCACATGCATTTTTTTTTCTTTAGGGGGCATTTAACCTTCCAAATCCCTTTCCACCACCAAGAAGGTTCTTGTTGTTGGAGCCCAATAATAAGATGTGAGTATCCCAACTTAGGGGAATAATTCCCATTGGGTGCCATTTGCCACACCAATTCATCCTTCATGTTGGAGAGTAGAATGTGTGCCCTTCAAAGGGCATCAATGTAATGGTCCCAAGCTTCATTGAAGAGATAATATAGACCTACTTGAGTCGCATTCTTCCAACCTTGACCCCATATGTTTTTTCTTTCTTGAGCTAACACTTGGTTTAGATAGTGGATACCATTTTTTTAGAATCTGAATACAATCTTTCAGAAATCTATGATTTATTCCACTACCAGGCCACAGATCTACTCCAATCTGGACTTTGTTACGTCTTCCCACTTTCCAATCTAAACCATCCCTATGACCTGAAAGGAGGAAAGGATTGCTTTCCAGATTATTGAACAACATCAACTTTGCTTTATCGGATTTGTCACCCAGTCTTCCAGTGAGGCTGGTGCAATGTATTTATGATAAATCACTGTGGTCCATAGGTTTTGAAGGGTGATTAGTCGTCAAATTGACTTTTCTGCTAGCGCTTTTGCAAACAAAAAAGGGTTTTTTAGCCCCCACCCACCAAGCTACTTTGGGGCTATGAGAACATCCCAGGAGATCTAGGGGACAACATGGTTGTCTTTTGTTCCTGCCCAAATAAAACTGGAACAAATTTGTCGGGACTTTTCAGGAATTCCTTTAGGGATCCATGCCAGAGACATCCAATAGACCGAGATGGCTTCTAGGAATGATTTTTCCAGCATCACTCTTCCTGCCCTAGATATCCATCTAAAGCTCTAGACTTTAAGCCTTCTTTCTAATTTTTCCAGGAGCCACGACCAATCCTATTTTCTATACTTGTTGGGATTTAAGTGGAATCCTAGATACTTGAGCCCTTCTTCAATTTCCTTATAATCGAAAGGGAAAATCCTTTTGTACAAATCAATTTCTACTCTATCCAAGTTGTAAGTTGATAGAGTAGACTTTCTGTTATTAATTCCCATCCTTGTTTCTTTCCCAAAAAGATCCAAGATCCTCGGTAAATTTTCGACATCCCTTCTATTCCTATTGCAAAAAATAAGAATGTCATCCACAAATAACAGGTCTGAAATCTGTAAGGTTGGGGAAATGGTGATTTTAGAAAATTATCCTCTAGATTTTTCTTCCTTTAGGGATCTACTCAGTCCTTCCGCTACTAACAGGAAGAGAAGAGGGGGTAGAGGGGATCCTTGCCTTAATCCTCATTCAACATGAAATAAATTTGGTGTCGAACCATTAATAAGAACATCAAAAGAGACCGACGTGATGCAACTCATTATCTAGTTTATGAAGGGGACCTCGAAACCCAAGTTTGTAAGGAAAATTCTTAAGTATAACCAATTTACCTTGTCAAAGGATTTTGACAGATCAATTTTTAGGATTTCTCCTCTTCTTTTTGAAAATCTCAGACTATGCATGATTTCTTGAGCAACCCCTATTGCCTCATGAATTTTCCTTGCTTCTAGGAAGCCAAATTGTTTGGGACAGATTTTTTCTGAAAGAGTAGCTTTAATTATCCTTGAAATAACTTTGGATATCACCTTGTAAATGTTGTTACATAAGAAAATTGGTCTGAAATCATTTAAAGAAGATGGATCATCCACCTTTGGAATGAGAGATATGAAGGTCGAGTTTAGGGGTGGATGCAAATGGCCTCTAACTCTGGTTTCCTCCATCAGTTTGAGAATATCTTCCCCAATGAGATCACAAAAAGAGATTGAAAGAAATTTTTACCCATTCTAGTCAATCCATCAAAAGAAGAGATATTTCTTCCCTCAGGGTCTTTCAGACTCCAAACGGTATTTGACATTTTTCTTCCTTTTGCATATGATTGAAGTAATTTTGTGTTCTCATCTCCTTTTTCAAGCCAGATGGCTTTGCTTTTCAGTTTCCACCCAGCTTCCTTTTCTTCCAACAGCTTTCTTCTTATTTCTTCTAGTCTAAACAACTCTTACTTTATGTTTGGAGAGTTTAAACCTCCTCCGATTGAATCCAATAGAACTTGGAGACTAGTTTCAACTTCAATAAGCTCCTACATATCTCTCTACCTTTTGTCTCGTGCCTAGATCATAGTAGCTTCCTTTACTCGTCACAGATTTTTTTCCATCTGTATGCCTACTGGCTCGACCTGAGTATCCTGAATTGGTTTCCAAAGGTATTTGACCATCTTGGTGAAGATTTCATCCTTTAACCATTATGAATTAAATTTAAAAGGGGTGGGGGGATTTTTAGGACTCGAGGCTAGTTCGAAGAAAATTGGGGAGTGATCTGAGATCCCCCCCGAGCCCACCCATTAGCACATCATATTACCATCTTACACCAGAGCCTCATAAATTAAGAATCGATCTAGTATTTTCTCAATTCTTTCATCCCCCACCCTTTTGTTGCACTAGGTAGAGCAGAGCCTAGTCGGGGGAATATCCACCAACTTTAATCTTCTTAGGAATAGATCAAATAAATCAGAGAGTGGATCCACTCTTGCGTTTGGTCCCCACAACTCCACATTCCCCATAGAAAATTTTAAGTCTCCTCCCAGTATCAGGTTTCAGTGAGAGAAGAAGGACTTTCTCGCCAAGTCTTCCCAAAAAGGTGCTCTATCTTGATAGGGTCCATACACATTTAAGATTTTGAATTATTTTTTTGAACTTGCTTCTTGCACCATAGCTCCCAGGCCTGAGTCAAAGCCCCAAGTGGTGTTTATTTTTATTCTCATAGTGTTCCAACCTAAAGACACTCCTTGTGAGCGCCCATTTGCATCCAACCCCACAAAATCCCAATTTTAAAAGACATCTTTTAGCCAAGAGACCACCGTAGCTTCATCCCCCATTGTTTCTTGAAAAAGCAACAAATCCGACTGGTTTTACACCACCAACCTCTAGAGGGAATATTTTTTATGAGGGCCTGCCAACCCTCGATAGTTAAAATATAAGAATTGCATGGAAAGGTCCTCTCTTGGGTCCTCGCTGCTCTAATCACCCCAACTATTGATCTTTGTTTTCCTTCGACAATATCCACTTGAGATTTCGATTGGGCTTTTGAAAGAAAAGATTTACGACCTCTACCTTTTGAGCCTATGGTAGAGATCGAATTTTTTCCCAGTCTTGCATCTCGTCCAGTTCCCCCAATGGCCCTATTTCTTAACTGGTAGATGATACCTTCGTCTCATGAGTCTAGAGAGGAACTAGATTCCTGCTGAGGGGGTTGGCTGGTGGGAGCGGTAGGGAGGAGAGTGGGGAGACCATTAAGAGCCAAGGTTTTTGGATAAATGTAAGGGAGGGGATAAGGAGAGGGAGGGTTTGGAAACCCTTTTTGCAAGCCGATCCAGTATTTACCCAGTAATTCCAAAGAGGAAATAACCAAATTAAGAGGTGGTGCAGGAGTAAAAACCTTACCAAAAAGCGATGCCAGGCCTTGAAGGAGATTGTGGTTCCTTTTATTTCCCTCATATTCCAATGGAGTATTATGAAGGGTGCTTGAGGATCCTTCTATGGTCGAATGTTCACTCCTCAAATCATTTTCTTTTCTACAAGCTAGTTCCTGATCAACCCTGTGCTGGGGGCAAGGCACGCCTTCTCGGATTCTTGTGGTAGGGGAAAGACCTTCCACCAAGGAGGCTGGCCTCTTGTTGCCTTGTGTTGAGCCCAAAGAGCCATGACGAGGTTGAAAGGGGAGGTGGCAGTGTCTGGCTAGGTGTCCATATTTGTGACATCGTCTACATCGAAAATGAATACCTTCATAATCCAGACTCCGACAAAAATGACTTTCCTCCATTACAAACTCCAAATATTTTTCTAGTCCTGCTCTGATATCGAAGGAGACCTGAATTATTTCTATAGTCATCTTAAATGTTTTCCTAAAGGAGAAGTCCATGTCCATAAAAGTCCCCAACGCATTCCCCAATTCTCTGAAGCTCAACTTTGTCCAGAATTTTGGTGGTAGTCTCGGGAGTCGTACCCAAACTGACATTAAATTAATTTTTTCCATTCTTGCATTGAAAAGAGGGGTCCATTTTTTCAAGAGGAAAGGAGTTGAGTTGATACTCCATGGTTTTTTCAACACCCATTTTGCATCCTCCAATTTTAAGAATTTAAAAAGAATCCAACCTTTTGAGAGAGTCGAGATCTTTGGCATATTGGAGATGCTTCTATTCCAAGAGGCCTCTGCCCAAATTTTTAAAGTTCATAATCCAAAAGTGTATACCTCTCGCCTTGCCCACCACTGCCAGATTTTCCATATCCATAGCTTCTAGAATTGAAAGATCTTTCCCTAGGACCAGACTGATAGGGGCTCTCATGTTTTTGACCCCTTTGATTTTGCTCCGGGGTTTTGCGGATGAATCACTTGTTTTCAATCCAACATAGATATTTCTTTCCCTATTTTGGCTCGGAAGAGCCTCTTCCTCCTCAACCTGGTCCAAAGAACTCGAATGAAATGAAGCATCGAGAAAAGAAAGAAAAGAAGATAAGGAGTTTAGGGGTGTGGGACTCGAAGGGGTAGGCATTGTTCCCCTACCGTCTGCAGGATTTATAAAATATGGAACAATGTCAGGGAGTGAGAGAGGGTTTTCATCAAGGGTTCCTGTTGAAAAAGGCCAAGTGGAAGGAAGAAGCAAGCGACTAAAAACTATATTTTCTTCTTCTTCCCTCCCCTAGGGTGATTGAGTAGTCAAAGAAATGAGGGAGTCTAACTTCAGATTGGGACTCTAAGGCATCAAAGCAGGACTTCCCAAAACCACCTGACCCATACCTAACCTTGGTTGGAGAGAAAGCTTGGGCAGTTGGAGAAACTACTATAGAGAAAGTTGGCCATGCATGAGGCTGGAGAACATCATACCTGAGAGTAAGTCCACTTGTCGTGAGGATAACACCCAAACCTGCGTCTTCCTCCACCTCCATTGTTGTCCTCGAAAACCGTCGGCCACCTGTCATCGACCAAATTTCCTCCTCCTCGTTCGGGTCCCAGGAATAGTCCAAAGCATCCTCCATGTCAGCTAGGGGATAAATATCTCAGGTGAAAAAATGGAAAGGCTCCAGATGCCAAAATCATAATGATTTATATGAACATAAAATTCATAACTTATTAATTTGTGTCAACTTAGAATTAGAGTGAATATTTTTTTTTTACTTTGGAATAGAGCCCGGGGAAACCCACCGGGCACTTCTCCTCATTTCGAGGATGGTACCAGGGGTAAACCAAATTTTGTAGAAAGCCGATGTTTTTTCGATAGATTTTTCATTTAAGAGTTCAACATGTCACATGCAGGAATTGAACCTAGGTAGGGGGAAAACACCCCTCAACACAAACCACTAAGGCTAAACCCAATTGACAAATCAGAGTGACTTATATGAACATAAAATGCATAATTTATTAATTTATGTGAACTTAGAATCACAATGACTTAACA
>JASDQU010225001.1:0-17517 GCA_032191745.1 Picea mariana | reverse complement strand
TACTTGAGATCTAAAGTTGTTTTTCTCTTCCTTCCAAAATCATAAAACTCTGAAATCTTGTCGCTTGAATAGCAATGCTTTTTCACTTTCAAAAAAGATCCATTTTTTGCAAGTATGATTTCTCTTTTGTTTTATTTCGGGACATCGCAAGCTGGATACTTCAATCTCTGAAATCATACCTCCCGAAACGCGAAACTGCGAATTCAATTTTTTTTTTTTCCTTTTCGCACAAAACATTAACTAGGGTAAAAAATTTTAACTCATGAGTATGCATTCGCGTCTTGGCATTCGTCGAACCTAAGTTTTTGTTTTTATAGCCCCGAGAGCCGAGAACGCGATAACTTTTGTGATAACTTTGGTCAAGGACCAAAGGTAAAAAACTAACCACAGTTAAATTTGGTTCTCGGCACATCGTCACTCGGTACTTTCTTTCATCGAGTTAGGGTGTCCAAAACTCCGATCCACAAAGTTGCGACATAATTATAGTGAGATTAATTAGTCGCCTAATCTAATATTTCATTCTCTTAATTCGAGCCCTAATTATCGCCACATCGCAATATCGCGACTCGGCATATCATTCTCCCAAAAGTTTGTCTTCGAATTCCCAAGTCGCGATATAGCGATTAAGTTAATTATATAATTAAGGATGCACCAAATCACGGCTGCCGTTAATTACGTTAAAATCGGCACTCCCAGTCTCACGAGTTGAAGAGTCAAAATATCAAAAGGAAATTCACGATGCAGTGAAAAGCGAGAAAAATTATTTAAGTCGTTAAGATTTGTAATTTTAACTTTAAAACGAGATCCATCCCGCGCATCAAGGTTGGAACTCTTCACGAGGTATTTACTTGCTCTCCATAACCCGACTGCCTGTCAAGTCGCTGAACATTGATGACATTAATGAAGAATTAGGGTAAATCCACGAATAAACAAAATTGGATTTACGTAATGAATGACTTCTAAATTACAATTTGAAAGACTTAATTCGAATAGTACAGAGTGTTCAAATATAAACGGGAGTTTCATTTTATTTTAAACATTTCTCATAAGCGTATAGAGCATGTCTTTCTTCGAGTGAACCAGTTTCTGCATGTATACGTAGGTTTATCACAGAAGAGCGAAGAAGCAAGCATCAACTATGGCTCCAAGGAGAGCAGCGAAAGGGAATGTCGAGGTTGCAGCGCAAGGTACAGACAACGTCTCAGATACTTCACCTCAGACTGGTGGCTCAGTATCCACCTGGTCATTTATTTCAGACATTCTGCAATCCAAGTTGGTAAACTATTCAAACTCAGATGACGATGACAATGATATTGTAAAGGACGACCTGAACACTAAGTATAAGATAATTGTTCAGTCGGGAATGCACCTGGTTGCAAAAAGACCTCGGTTTCTCCCATACTACGACATGATCTGATGGGCATTGGATCACATCGACCTACCAACCAGAACCATCATAAATGACCGATGGTCCACGGTCGGGACTTTCAGAACAGAGCATATCCAATCTATGTATAAGCTACTAGCTACTTCTGAATATACATATGGCAATCAATTCCTAGAGGAATTTAAAAAGAAGGAGTGCGAAGAATATGACAAAACCATGCCTGGTTTGATAAAAGATTGGGTTTCGCGCTCCGCGACCTTGAGAGCGAATGACAAGGGCGTGTATTCAATTTCTTTGCTGGAGCCACAGTATATGTATGTGGCGATGATGACGTGCTGAATTTTCAGAAATGAGGATACCGTGCATTTTTACATTCAGTGGGTACCTCTCATCTTTCGGGTAGCAGAAGGTTGCTCATTCAATTGGGCGAAGATGTTGTCCGACAGTTTGTTCAACAGGGTTACAAATTACCGGGAGAAAAAAGCAGCCGGGAGACCATTCGGATTCTTCATGTCCGCATATATCATGGACTCAATATGCTCCATGACACCTTTTACTTTGATGAATTGGTATTGGTGCCCAACCCAAGAAAAAGTTGTGCATGAGTACCACGACAAGTTGTGGGAAAATAATGCAAATAAGTTTATTTATGAGATTTTCAACTGGGTGATGGTGCCCCTGCACGTCGCCATTTTTGGTCTTTTTCCACCCCGTATCTCAGATAGCATTGCTGCGAATCTAAGCAGTATCTCGGATTGGTACGTAGAAGAATAATTCTCCTATTTTAGAGTTTTCGGAGCTTCTGTTCCTCCTCTGGCACTACCGCTATTCATCCCCGACAAGCTGGCCTGTCGTGAGATTGCTCGACAAACAGTGATTGGCGGAGTGAGTAAAGAGCTCAAAGCATCATCAAAGAAGGTATGGCCATATTTCCCTATTCATCTTAATTCCTATTCCTTATTAGATTTTGGACATGCTAAGGTTGAAGCTGCAACCTTAGAAGATTTGAGACTAATCTCTGTTGAGTACAAAAAGCATGATCCATAGAGAATTGTAAGCACCCATTTGGGGAATTGTGGATTAAAGAGTTTTGAACACGAGTGTTCACCTTCGAATGATGTTTTTCTAGGGGCGAGGTCCTATACAGAAGTGCAATTTCGAATTAGATCTCTAGCACCCAAGGACAGGGCCTCTGTTTTAAAATTTCAGGAGCATAGGAAAAGATGTCTCCCCGTGGTGCTAGGAGGTTTGGTACTTTCCAAGGATAAAGAGAAGGAGGCTGAAAGCTCTGAGGTCCAAACTTCTAACACCGAAAAATGTCAAGAAGGATAGCAGGAGGAAAATCCCGAACAGGAGAAGAGTCCCGAGAAGGAAAAGAATCCCGAAACAGAAGAAGGGACTACTGACCCACCGAAGGAACATAGTCCAGAGGTGGAAGTGAAAAACACTGACCCGCCTGAAACCCAGAATCCAGAGACAAGGACAAAAATGAAAACCTCCGATCCTACGAAAGAGCAGGAATCACTCGTCACACCAAGAAAGGCGGTGAAGCAGATCGGACAACCCATCACCTCTGTCACACCCTTGCATTCAGCACAGGGAAATGTTAGTGAGGGATGGATATTTGGTGAAGAGCTAAGACCTATAAGGGCAGAGGAACTCCCCCCTAATGAGTTCTTTTTTAACAGAAAGAGAAAAGTTGTAGTAAAGCGGGAATTTTATCAAGAGGGAGAGTCCACTATTAAAAAATACAAAGTAATAATAGATGGAAAAAACAAGAAGAGTGATGAGTTTGCCATAGAGATAGCAAGGACGCTAGGAGCGTATGCGACAGCGAACCAATTCTCGGTTGCGATGTTGAAAAATAAGCTCAAGAGAAAAAATCGATTGATCAAGACTCTTGAAGCCCGAGTAGCTTCGGCTGCAGAAAACGCTGAGAGTCAAGTGAGTGGAGCAATAGAGCTGGCCCAATTGGCCGATAAGAAAGAAATTGAAGTCCTCAAAACCAAACTGGAACAAGCAAATTCGGTGATCTGAGATGGTCGGGTGCAGGCTGGTAAGCAGAGGGATATGATCACACAGTTGTAGGCTCAGTTAGAGGTCACGGAAAGCAAGGTGATTGACATTGAGATTGTTAAATCTCGAGCAATCGACATTCGGAGCAGGATCTCTTCTGCTCAACAGAGTCTACTAAACAAAATAGGGGAGTTTTGAAAATATTGCTTGTTAATGCATCAGATTTATGATAATTTGATTGTCAAAGAAAAAAACGCAGAAGCTGCTCGGGTTGTTTTCCAAGAAGTAGTGATAGATTCCAACAACAAGTTTTTAGAAGGGCCCCCCGGACTCACCATTGCTGAACAAACTAGGGGTAATATTTTGTTAAAGAATTGGGAACATGATATTACTTTAAGCAAGGAGCAGGCCCAAAAAGTGATGAATTCACTAGAAGAAACCTTCAAAGTCATAAATGGTGAGCTGTTAGGAATGGTGAGTTGAGATGACATAGAGACGCTAAGGCAGATGAGTATAGAGTAGATCTCCCTCGACATGAAGGAGAAAAATGAGAGAAATTTGATGGAAATTTCTAAGATGGATAGGGTAGACATGACTCAAATTGATGAACATTTGATTCAACCCAGTGCACAACTCGGCACCCTTGATATTGTTGATGCACATATGGGGAATAAACTTCCACAATTAGCCCGAGAGTGCTATTTTTCCGAAGCCATTTTTCAAGCAAAGTCGTCACAGCTTGTATCCCAATTCATTGACAGATGTAGGATATGCACTGAGTCTATGCAAAGACAAGCGCCTGGCACTTCTTGAAAATAGAGTAGAAGAGATGGAGTGATTTCACTCCTAACAACTGCCAAATGGAACCGCCACAGCTTGTATCCAGTTTTATGGACAAATGTATCATATGCACCGAGTCACGTAAAGGAAGCACCTGGCACTTTTTGAAAAGAGAGTATGAGAGGGAAAATTTGTATAAATAGATCACAAAAAGAAGAACATGGGGACTTTTTTTTGGTATCGATTGTAATAGAGTTTTTGCATGAAGGAAGTTAATACAAGCAAATTTGAAGATTCCTAATTCCGTCACGACTGTGTTACAAGTTTGTTTCGTTATGTTTTTTGKTTCTTTTCATTTTKCTCTACATAATTGATGTGTATCACTATAATTTAGTACTACCACTACTATAGTGAAGGGATTTTATCTTTCTGTAATTGTTTCTTGTCTTTCCTCTGCACCAACTATCAGCGGGTGTAAGACCAATTTGCATTTATAGAATTTTATATTTATTTACACTATGTCAATTATTTCTATGTCAACTTCTTCTTCTGTGTATGTATGAGTTTTATACTGATAGGAACCTTACGTTATCCACAACTAAATTTTTTTCTCTCATTCCACATCTTTTACTAAAAAATAACACAGTTATGGGAACATGCCTTCAGTTTGCATTCCTATTTTGTTCTCCATGCGAAAATTTCTCTTATTTCGACTGAATTGAAATAGCGTTGAAATGCCCCTTTAAATTATTTCCATACTGGTACTGTTCCTCAATGACTGTGCCTGCAGCGAATCAACCTAATATTCAACCCAGACTCTCTAATAAAAATCACATCTCTTTAAATCTTTTCGATATAATCCTTAAAACTGCAAACACCCGGGAGGAATTAGAACTTTCATGGGAAGCCATTGAGCATGATATAACTGCTCAAGAGCAGTTGGAAGCTAGACGATGAGAACGTAGAAATCCACTCTAGTTTCTCATACCGAAGGTGATTTTATCTTCGTCTTCATCCTTTACATACTTTCAGATGCCTTGACACTGTACTTTAAGCCTTAGTACAGACTTAGGAACAACATCTTTCTGGCGCTGTTGCCGGGGAATGAAGTTACGAAATCTTTTCCCTGGGAAAACGACAAACAAATTCGTTGATAGTGTTATTCTTTGATAGTGAACATAGAGTGCACACCGTTTTAAGGCTTGTTTAAATATTTCACTTGGAGACTCCACTAAAATACAAACTGGCATTTGGTAGAAGGCATACCAGACAGAACCCGGATGGCAAGCTGATTACGCCTGTTAATAATACTGAAAAAATTTTAAGAGCGAGAGGCCCGCTTGAGACAACCGCTTCAGTTAATAAACCCAAAAACCCACTTTTAAATACCAAATTCCCTTCAGAACCTCCTACTTCTGGCAACCCTCTGTCTGATACCAAAGATCTGGAAATAAACTACTCAAAATTTAGGAGTGAGCCACATCAGACTTACCCATCTAAAAACAAGGGTAAAGGTCCTTTAGAAAGATCGTTATCGTTTGACATACCAGCCTTTCTTCGGTAGAACTTCCCAATTCCACCTGATTCCAAAGAGTGTGTTACACCCTCTTTTCCTACTCCCAATTCGATGGCAGGCATCGGAGGAGGAGGTGGAAGACATCATAATGTCCCTCCTCCCGGAGTATTTGAGAAAGTAGCAGTAAGATATGCTCCCCTAGTTTTACCAGTTCCCCTCCATGATTTACCTGACAACTACATTAAAAATCTTCCTAAGTTCATTGGGGAGGGAGATCTAACCACAACCGAGAATATAAACTTTTTTGACCAGTTCGCAGACATCTGTGGTATTGAGCATGAGGATGTCTATTCGAGACTACTTGTCCAAACCTTCGAAGGACAGGTCTGAACTTGGTTTCGGAGTCTTCCTGTAGCTTCTATTCTGACATATAACGCCTTGGAAGATGCATTCCTCAGACAATGGGGAGAATGAAAAGATCACTTGTATTACCTTACTGAATTTGGGTCCCTGAAGAAAAAAACTCAGAAATCGTTATGGAATTTATTCTGAGATTTAACAAACTTTATAATAAAATTTCAGTCACTGTTAAACCTTCCGAACCCTCATCTAAAGTAACCTTTACGAGAGCTTTCGAACCTGATTTTTCTCTACTTTTGAGAGAAAGAAGAGGATCCACCCTAATAGAATGCAAGACGATGCTGTCAAAATAGAATCAAATATGATGGCTTCAGGTAAGTTGAAGGCTAAAGTAGAAACAGTCAACCATGATAATAGACGCTATAGGGAACCAGCAGGTCCTTCTGGGTCAAATAGATACACTGATGACAGAGTGGATGATATGGCCCGAATAATTAAAGATCTGTCTAACAAAATCTCTAGGATGGAGTTGGATCAGACTAAAGATGATTCTTCTAACAAAAGGGACTTCAGGAGAAACCCAAATCCCTAAAATCAACAAAGGCAAATAAAGAATGAATATCAAAAAATACAAGCTCCACTAAAAAACGAAAATTTTATAGGAGCAAGTGACCTCCAAGATTTCGGAAATTCAGAAGATGAAGTTGCATGTTTCGGTGATGAGAGTTCGCAGCCATTTCTGACTAGGGAAGACTATGAGAAATCCTTAAATACTCCTCAACCGTCTAATGAAGAAGAAGTAGGTGATCATACTGACCTCTGCATATCTCAACCAGAAACAGAAATAATAGCGGCTGATTTTCAATCCAGATACAATCTGAGATCAAAAAATAAGCCCACCTCAACTAACCAACCTAAGAAAATCCTGCCAAGGGGTCAATCTCATGAACCTCCTTTGGAAGAGACACTGTTACCCAACAATAAAGTCAAGGTAGCAAAAAATCAAGAGTCTGAGGTAAAAAGGGTTGAAGCCCAAACAAAAGAAACAGGACCGATAGATAAAGTTACATCTTCGACTAAGGTCACGAGCGATAAAGCGATCCAGACAAACAAGTCGGAAGAAAAAAGCTTGGAGCTCTTAACCAAAGAAACAGACAAGACCAATACATCTTACAATTTTGAAAATGAATTAAATAAAATTAAGATACCCATTCCTTTGGTAGAATTAGCAAAAAACCCCACTTATCGGAAGCAAATTACCAAAGTGATGGGAATTTACGAGCCAGAAAGTCACTCCGACATTATCAACCTAGAAGATGACAGACCTAACATCACCTTTGGTCCTCATTTTGAGGGATTCAAAGACAACGTTGCTCCTTTTTATATCACCCTGAATATACATGACAAGTTACTGCATAACTGCATGTTAGACTCCGGGGCTTCACATAATGTTATGCCAAAAACTATAATGGAGAGGCTGGGGCTCCAGATCACTAGACCCTATGGAGACCTATACTCGTTTGATTCAAGAAAGGTTAAATGTATGGGAATGATAAAAGATCTGGTAGTTACCCTGGCTCAGGTCTCGGTCAAGAGTATCCTGATGGATGTGGTTATTGCAGATATTCCCCCCAAATATGGTATGTTGTTATCCAGATCATGAGGAGCTAAATTGGGAGGTTCTCTACAATTAGACATGTCGTATGCCACAATCCCAATTTTTGGTGGACATTTTACCCATTTGTACCGAGAAACAATATTATCGTATACTGTCAGTGATCCTCAGAACCCAAATAACTTTCCCATTTACGTTGCGGACCAATATCTGAGGACTTTCATATTATCTTTTGACGATGGTTTAGATGGATGTCCAGAAGAACTTGATATGAAGCAAGAAGAGCTTAGCCCCTTGAATAAAGAACTATGCAAAAGTGGTATCTGGAAAATGTACTTCGATGGCGCTTCATCTTCTGAAGGAGCTGGTGCTGGCATACTTTTGGTAGCACCTGAAGGTAAGTTTACCGTTCCTTTCTCATATCGCTTGCAGTGGGACATAGATTACACCAATAACGTATGGGAGTATGAAGCATTAATCTTAGGTTTAGAGGCTGCAAAGAAATTAAACATAAAAGACTTGGAGGTTTACGGTGACGCTGAATTGATAGTAAAACAAGTAAACTGACAATACCAAGCCAAGCATCCCAGAATAAGAACATACAGAAATTGTGCTTGGGATTTGATGGAAAAAAATTTCTCATCTATAAAAGTCTATTTTATTCCCCGCACAAAAAATCTACATGTTTACGCATTGGCTAAGGCAACCTCGACCTTTTCCCCTCCCACGAATGTTAAACTGAAATATCATATTGAAATCAGATATAAACCCTCTATACCAGACAATGTCCGAAACTGGCAGGTTTTTGAAGATGACGAACAAATTCAGAAATTTTTTATAGCAATAGGCGAGTTCTCTGAAACCCATCCAGATCAAGAAAACCAAAATGACCCAATGTGGATTATACAAGAAGGTGAAGATCCTGAAACCTTTCGAGATAAAATAGTGGATCATCGCATGTTGATCCTTAAAAACAACCAGATCCCAAAAGGCTTAATTCCTTTAGAAAGACTCTTCGATCAAAACGACATACCTGTGAAATCCACTTTGCAGCCCCAACCAGAAGAAGTGGAGGATTGCAACATAGGAACTGAAAAAGATTCCAGGATAGTAAATATATCTAAATTCCTCCCTCCCAAGGTAAAAGACCAATATAGAGACTTACTCAGACAGTATAGAGATGTTTTCGCCCGGTCCTATGACGAGCTTCGAACATATGATACTTCTATAATTGAGCACAAGATACATTTGAAGCCCGGAGTCAAGCCTTTTAGGCAGAAGCTCAAGCAGTTTAACCCCATTTTGTTGCCTGTTATTGAAAAGGAAGTTAAGAAGCTCTTAGATGCAAAAATAATTGTACCTCTAAGGTACTCAGACTGGGTGGCAAATTTGGTCCCCGTCAGAAAAAAGAACAGAGAAATAAGACTGTGTGTAGATTTTCGGAACTTGAATAGGTCCTCTCTTAAAGATAATTATCCACTTCCTAAAATGGATCACGTCCTGGAAAGGGTAGTTGGAGCAAATCGGATGTCTATGATAGATGGGTTTTCTGGGTACAACCAAATCGCCATGAACGATCAAGACAGAGAAAAAACTGCTTTCACCACACCATGGGGTACATTCATGTATGATAAAATTCCTTTTGGTTTAATGAATGTAGGGGCTACCTTCCAGCGTGCCATGGATATCGCTTTCATTGGGGAAAGAGATAAGTTCGTAGTAATCTACCTTGATGATTTGACAGTTTTTTCTAAAACCGATGAAGAACATTTGATCCATTTAAAACAAACTTTCGAAAAATGCCGCAGGTATGGTCTATATTTGAACCCAAAGAAATCACATTTTGCTATGCAGGAAGGTAAACTTCTGGGGCATATCGTATTTAAAGATGGGATCAAGATTGATCCTAAGAGGGTTGAAGCGATACAAACTATCAATATTCCTAGAAACGTTAAAGAAATTCAATCTTTCTTAGGTAAAATAAATTTTTTACGAAGGTTTATACCAAATTTTGCTGAGATTGTCAAATTGATCACAGGAATGTTGAAGAAAGATAGCAGAGTAAATTGGACGACCAAGGCTAAAGTGTCGTTCGAGCGTATTAAAAACGTCATCAACGAGGCACCTGTGTTAACAAGCCTAGATTACTTGAAAGATTTCCTCTTCTTCTCATTCTCTTCTCAACATACTATCGCCATGGTGTTGCTGCAAAAAGATGACGAAGGCTTTGAATGCTCGATCGTGTTTTTTAGCAAGAGCCTTAGAGACGCCGAGATAAAATATGATATAATAGAAAAACAGGCGTACGCAATGGTGAAAGAACTAAAAGCATTCAGAACTTACGTTCTGCATTCAAAAATTATCACGTACGTACCACCCAGTGTTGTGAAGGATATATTGGTACAGCCAGATAGTGATGGAAAACGAGGGCATTGGCTCGCTAAAATACAAGAATTTGATCTGGAAATCAAGCCAACTAAATTGATAAAAGGAAAGGGTATGGCCAAACTCTTGGCTGAGTCAAACCTTAGAGCTCTTGACATCAATTGCCTACAAGGGGAAGATGGAGACACACGTTTGCAAGAGTCGGATGACCAGACATATCCAAGAAAGGTTGAAGAAAAAATCATATCATCAGGTTGGTAAAAATATATAGTTTTCTACTTGTTAAATCTGAAATGCCCAGATGGACTAACACCAGCCAAATACAGAACTTTAAAACTCCATGCTGTAAAATATTGCATCTCCAAAAATCAACTATACTGGAAGGATCCACTCGGGTTTTTACTGGTCTGTCTGGTTGAGTCGGAAACTCCGTGAGTTATAGAAGAGTTTCATGAAAGAATCTGCGGGGGACACCATGCATGGAGAGCCATAGCCTACAAGATACTGAGGGTCGGATACTATTGGCCGAAACTATTTTCGGACATTAATGCTAAAGTACGTGCCTGTTACTCGTGTCAAATATTCGCTGGTAAGCAAAAACTCCTTGCACTACCACTCATTCCAGTCAAAACTGAAGCCCCATTTCAACAATGGGGATTAGACTTCATAGGAGAAATTAATCCCCATTCCAGTGCTCAGCATAAGTGGATCTTAACGACCACATATTATTTTACCAAATGGGTGGAAGCAATTCCAACCAAAAGAGCAACAGATTCGGTGGTGATCGACTTCTTGGAAGATAACATCTTATCAAGATTTGGGTGTCCCCGAAAGATTGTTACTGACAATGCCCAGGCCTTCAAGTCCATGGCTATGATCGATTTTTGCCAGAAGTAAAGTATCATTCTCGGCCATTCCACTGCTTATTACCCTCAGGGAAATGGGCTGGATGAATCATCTAATAAGAGCCTAGTAAACGTAATAAAAAAGGTACTGAACGAAAACAAGAGGTCCTGGCATGTATATTTGAAGAACGCATTATGGGAAAACCGCATCAGCACTAAAAGGTCTATCGGCATTTCACCATTTCAGATGGTAAATGGGACCGAGGTGGTTCTACCTATAAACTTAGCATTTCCAGTGATGAAATTATGGCAGGATCAAAACGAAGAACCCAATCATGTAACCAGAAGAATTAACCAACTGATTGAGGTTCAACAGCTCAGAATGGAGGTTGATGAGAAAATGCAGAAGTACCAGGACGATATGAAAACATTGTTCGATCTCAAGGCAAAAGACAGAGAGTTCCTCCCAGGTGACTTGGTGTTAATATGGGATGTGAGAAGGGAAGAAGCTGCGAAACATGGCAAATTTGACCACCTTTGGTATGGACCATTCAGGGTCTCGGCTCCAGAAGGAAAAAATTCCTTTCTTCTGGAAAATATTGATGGAGAAGTTCTTAGCACACCTGTCAACGGGCGATATCTAAAGCACTACATGACATAACAATCGTCGAATGAAAAAGGAAATAAGATAAAATAAAAAATAAGAAATTGTATATATATATATTTGTAAATAAATAAATTTATTTATGAGTTTTTGTACATATTTATGTTTTTGCTCAAGCGTTTATTTTTAATTTTTGGTTTTTCCTAAAACTCTCAACGCATTTTAAATTAAATTCGTATTTGTTTTTGCAGGATTCCAACTGCAGATGAAACTAGCTGAACAAATAAGGTGTAGATCAGTGTTGGAAATAGGACGAGATAAAACAGGTGATACATAAGATAATTCATAGTCCACAAAGAAATTGAAAAGAAAAGACAGAGGTGAGTTTTTTCAATACTCAGGTCATGAAAGGCTGTTTAAGCAATCTGAGGTAATATTATTCAAATTGCAATATAAAAGGTTAGATAAAAGAATTATTTTTGGCTTTGATCTTCAAAATAAATTTTAATGAATATGTTAAACCAAAAGCGGCCAGTCATAATTTTTTGTTCCCAAATGCATTCGAAAACTAGTCCAGAACTGTTGCAACCGTTTTTATATTAAACCATTTAATTGTTGCCTTGTTTTCTGTCTATATTTGGGCCTAACTTTTAGTAAGTCACTATCTTCCCAAACCTTTGGGAAGGGATAAAGATTTTTCATTTCAAATCTCAGGGATTCTGAAGCAGATCTTAATAAGAAAGCTGGTCTTCACAACTACTTGATCCCCTGCTAAGCTAAGGAACATTTATAGCAATCCTAACTTTCCTAGGTTTTTCAATAGCGTCCAAAAAATCAAAGCTTTCTTGAATAGGATGTTCCTTAAAATTTTATTATTCTCCCTTGTCTCCCTAAGAACTAAAGTTCTTGTGAGGGTCAAAGGAAGGTTGATACCGAGTAACCAAATTAAGTTGAGAGACCTCTGATAAAAAATATTACATAGATCTCAGCCCTGATATAAACTGATTGCTCCCATATTCGTGTTTTAAAAGTAAATACTAAGACGGGTGGTGAAAGGAAATTCAGAAATGATTGCCCCCACCTAGTCCATTAAGACGATGAAAGGAAATTCAGAAATGATTGCCCTCGTCTTAGCGTTTAAACGCATAAATATTTTCCGAAGTGGTGAAAAGAAATTCAGTAAAAAAGGGTCAAACGACTTCACTGGGGTACTGAACAGGCTCGCTGGCAGTGAAGCAATGTCTGAGAGATCTGTAAGGCTGTTATACATAAACATCAATCTACTCTGGTAATCAACGCTTTCTGAAAACCTGATCATTTCCCCAAATTCTGACAGGACTTCCCTATTTTAGATTGTATAATATCATTCTTTTGATGCAAGTTGAGAATCACAAGACCTATTGAATATCCTAGGACCGTTACGACTGTCTTAAAGCATTCCCCAAACTTAGTAATGAGAAAGGGAAATTTTGAGAAAATGCCTTCAGCTGTGTTTGGAAAGAGTATCTGATTTCGAAAAAATTTCTGGGGTACCAAGCGAAAATTTTCTCCCCCTTTCTATCTTTTTCCTTGGATTTTTCTGTTAATTTTAGCCTATGACTCCATTTACCCAATTTTGGCACCTGGTCTATTTTTCTTCCCACCTCAGAGGGAAGCGGGATCCCTAGTTGGAGACACCCTTGTTTTTCACCTCGCGCAATTTTCAATTTTTGATACTTGAGATCTAAAGTTGTTTTTCTCTTCCTTCCAAAATCATAAAACTCTGAAATCTTGTCGCTTGAATAGCAATGCTTTTTCACTTTAAAAAGAGATCCATTTTTCGCAAGTATGATTTCTCTTTTATTTTATTTCGGGACATCACAAGCCGGATACTTCAATCTCTGAAATCATACATCCCGAAACGCGAAACTGCGAATTCGTTTTTTGTTTTTTCCTTTTCACACAAAACATTAACTAGGGTAAAACTTTTTAACTCATGAGTATGCATTCGCGTCTCGGCATTCATCGAACCTAAGTTTTTGTTTTTATAGCCCTGAGAGCCGAGAACGCGATAACTTTTGTGATAACTTTGGTCAAGGACCAAACGTAAAAAACTAACCATAGTTAAATTTGGTTCTTGGCACATCGTCACTCGGCACTTTCTTTCATCGAGTTAGGGTGTCCAAAACTCCGATCAACGAAGTTGTGACATAATTATAGTGAGATTAATTGGTCGCCTAATATAAGATTTCCTTCTCTTAATTCGAGCCCTAATTATCGCCACATCGCGATATCGCAACTCGGCATATCATTCTCCCAAAAGTTTGTCTTTGAATTCCCGAGTCGCGATATGGCGATTAAGTTAATTATATAATTAAGGATGCACCAAATCATGGCTGTCGTTAATTATGTTAAAATCGGCACTCGCAGTTTCATGAGTTGAAGAGTCAAAATATCAAAAGGAAATTCACGATGCAGCGAAAAGCGAGAAACATTATTTAAGTCGTTAAGATTTGTAATTTTAACTTTAAAACGAGATCCGTCCCGCGCATCAAGGTTGGCACTCTTCACGAGGTATTTACTTGCTCTCCATAACCTGACTACCTGTCAAGCCGCCAAACATTGATGACATTAATGAAGAATTAGGGTAAATCCATGAATAAACAAAATCGGATTTACGCAATGAATGATTTCTAAATTACGATTTGACAGACTTAATTCGAATAGTACAGAGTGTTCAAATATAAACGGGAGTTTCATTTTATTTTAAACATTTCTCATAAGCGTATAGAGCACGCCTTTCCCCGAGTGAACCAGTTTCTGCATGTATACGCAGGTTTATCACAGAAGAGCGAAGAAGCAAGCATTAGCTATGGCTCCAAGGAGAGCAGCGAAAGCGAATGTCGAGGTTGCAGTGCAAGGTACAGACAACTTCTCAGATACTTCACCTCAGACTGGAGGCTCAGTATCCACCTGGTCATTTATTTCAGACATTCTACAATTCGAGTTGGTAAACTATTCAGACTCAGATGACGATGAGAATGATATTGTAAAGGACGACCTGAACACTAAGTATAATATAATTGTTTAGTCGGGAATGCACCTGGTTGCAACCAAACCTCAGTTGCTCCCATACTACGACATGATCTGATGGGCATTGGATCACATCGACCTACCAACCAGAACCATCATAAATGACCGACGGTCCATGGTCGGGACTTTCAGACCAGAGCATATCCAATCTATGTATAAGCTACCAGCTACTTCTGAATATACATATGGCAATGAATTCCTAGAGGAATTCAAAAAGAAGGAGTGCGAAGAATATGAGAAAACCATGCCTGGTTTGATAAAAGATTGGGTTTCGCGCTCCGCGACATTGAGAGCGAATGACAAGGGCGTGTATTCAATTTCTTCGCTGGAGCCATAGTATATGTATGTGGCGATGATGACGTGCCAACTTTTCGGAAGTGAGGATACCGTGCATTTTTACATCCAGTGGGTACCTCTCATCTTTTGGGTAGCAAAAGGTTTCTCATTCAATTGGGTGAAGATGCTCTCCGACAGTTTGTTCAACAAGGTTACAGAGTACCGGGAGAAAAAAGCAGTCGGGAGACCATCCGGATTCTTCATTTCCACATATATCATGGATGCAATATGATCCATGACACCTTTTCCTTTGATGAATTGGGCTTGGTGCCCAACCCAAGAAAAAACTGTGCATGAGTACCACGACAAGCTGTGGGAAAATAATGCAAATAAGTTTATGTATGAGATTTTCAACTGGGTGATGGTGCCCCTGCACGTCGCCATTTTTGGTATTTTTCCACCCCGCATCTCGGATAGCATTGCTACGAATCTAAGCAGTATCACGGATTGGTACGTAGAAGAATAATTCTCTTATTTTAGTGTTTTCAGAGCCGCTGTTCCTCCTCTGGCGCTACCACTATTCATCCCCGACAAGCTGGCCTGTCGTGAGATTGCTCGACAAACAGTGATTGGCAGAGTGAGTAAAGAGCTCAAAGCGTCATCAAAGAAGGTATGGTCGTTTTTCCCTGTTCGGCTTAATTCCTATTCCTTATTAGATTTCGAACATGCTAAGGCTGAAGCTGCAACCTTAGAAGATTTGAGCCTAATCTCTATTGAGTACAAAAAGCATGATCTGCAGAGAATTGTAAGCACCCATTTGGGGAATTGTGGATTAAAGAGGTTTGAACACGAGTGTTCACCCTCGGATGATGTTTTCCGAGGGGCGAGGTCCTATACAGAAGTGCAATTTCGAATCATATCTCTAGCACCCGAGGACAGGGCCTCTGTTTTAAAATTTCAGGAGCATAGGACAAGATGTCTCCCCGTGGTGCTAGGAGGTTTGGGACTTTACAAGGATAAAGAGATGGAGGCTGAAAGCTCTGAGGGACAAACTTCTAACACTGAAAAACGTCAAGAAGGACAGCAGGAGGAAAATCCCGAACAGGAGAAGAGTCCCGAGCAGGAAAAGAATCCCGAAACAGAAGAAGGGACTATTGACCCACCCAAGGAACATAGTCCAGAGGTGGAAGTGAAAAACATCGACCCGCCTGAAACTCAGAATCCAAAGACAGGGATAGAAACGAAAACCTCCGATCATCCGAAAGAGCAGGACTCACTCGTCACATCAGGAAAGGCGGCGAAGCAGATCAAACAACCCATCACCTCTGTCACACCCTTGTATTCGGCACAGGGAGATGTTAGTGCGGGATGGATATTTGGTGAAGAGCTAAGACCTATAAGGGCAGAGGAACTCCCCCCTAATGATTTATTTTTTAACAGAAAGAGAAAAGCTATAGTAAAGCGGGAATTTTATCAAGAGGGAGAGTCCACTATTAAAAAATACAAAGTAATAACAGATGGAAAAAACAAGAGGAGTGATGAGTTCGCCACAGAGATAGCAGGGACACTAGGAGCGTATGCGAGAGTGAACCAATTCTCGGTTGCGATGTTGAAAAATCATCTCAAGAGAAAAAGTTGATTGATAAAGACTCTTGAAGCCCGAGTAGCTTCGGCTGCAGAAAATGTTGAGAGTCAAGCAAGTGGAGCAATAGAGCTAGCTCGATTGGCTGATAAGAAATAAATCGAAGTCCTCAAAACCAAACTGGAACAAGAAAATTCGGTGATCCGAGATGGTCGGGTGCAGTCTGGTCAGCAGAGGGATATGATCACACAGCTGCAGGCTCAGTTAGAGGTCACGGAAAGCAAGGTGATTGACATCGAGATTGTTAAATCCCGAGCAATCGACATTCGGAGCAGGATCTCTTCTGCTCAACAGAGTCTACTAAACAAAATAGGGGAGTTTCGAAAAGATTGCTTGTTAATGCATCAGATTTCTGAGAATCCGATTGTCAAAGAAAGAAATGCAGAAGTTGCTCGGATCACTTTCCAAGAAGCAGTGATAGCTACCAACAACATGTTTTCAGCAGGGCCCCCCGGACTCACCATTGCCGAACAAACTAGGGGTAATATTTTGTTAAAGAATTGGGAACATGATATTACTTTAAGCAAGGAGCAGGCCCAAAAAGTGATGAATTCACTAGAAGAAACCTTCAAAGTCATAAATGGTGAGCTGTTAGGAATGGTGAGTGGAGATGACACAGAGACGCTAAGGAAGATGAGTATAGAGTGGATCTCCCTCGACATGAAGGAGAAAAATGAGAGAAATTTGATGGAAATTTCTAAGATGGAAAGGGTAGACATGACTCAAATTGATGAACATGTGATTCAACCCAGCGCACAACTCGGCACCCTTGATATTGTTGATGCACATATGGGGAATAAACTTCCACAATTAGCCCGAGAGTGCTATTTTGCCGAAGCCATTTGTCAAGCAGAGCTGTCACATCTTGTATCCCAGTTCGTTGACAGATGTAGGATATGCACTGAGTCTATGCAAAGACAAGCACCTGGTACTTCTTGAAAACGGAGTAGAAGAGATGGAGTGATTTCACTCCTAACAGCTGCCAAACGGAACCGCCACAGCTTGTATCTAGTTTTACG
>JASDQU010225000.1:0-17517 GCA_032191745.1 Picea mariana | reverse complement strand
ATTTCAAGGGAGGATGAAGTCTTTTGGTGATGTGTTCTAAGGTATGTTATTTTCAGGTCATCTTACCATTTTTACTATAACTTTTTTTCTAGAATGATTCAGATGGTGAAATAACTATGGTATTGAGAAGACATATCAATGTACCTATGGTAAAAATTTCAGTTCTTGATTCTCTATAATTATAGAGATACACTCTGTGGAATATAGGGTTTGTGACCAGTCCTAAAGCTAGTTAATAAACAGATGTTCTGGGTAAAACAATCATAAATTATTCATTGAGAATCCAAATGAAGTGGGACAAATTTCATTGGAAATAGTACTGACTTTATTCTCTTATGTGTGAGGTTTAGAATCAGATGTTAATTATTGAGCACGGGGCATTCTGTGCAAGTTCGCTTTTCTGAATAGACCAGATTTGAATAATGTCTACCATTCTTTCTATAACCTCTTTTTGGGGAGGATTCAAGGAGTGAAAATTGGAGGATTTTCAGTGAATACATTGAGTAATATTATCTATAGGATCAGAGTACTCCAAGAATTGAAGAATTTCAGAAATTGAAGAAGTCTCAAGAAGCATTATCAGGTTCTATGTGATGATTGGTTGATGGTGATGATTTAATGTAAATTTTTTATTATCTTTCATATATTCTTGGGTGGAAGGAAGGGGAAAGGATGGAGAATTCAAATCTCTCTTGATATTTGAGGATTGTATCTTCCTCTTGGAGGTTTATCCCTCCCTTTACATTTGGAAGCTGTAGCTACCTTTGGAAGTCATTACTTCCCTTGAACAAAAACTATTGATTATTTCTCATATACTGTGCATGGTGTATTGTGGTGTATTGGTGTAACTCTTATACTATTGTTCATTGATCATTGGATATAATTGAATGGTTTAAGTATAAGTTTATTTATTTTTTTAAATTCTACTTGATACTGATTCACCCCCCTCTCAATATCAACAAAGACGAATAAATTAAATCTTTTCATTTAAACAATATCCCACATATCATAATGTTGTTACTTTTCCATTTGATTGAATACAACTGAAATGATAGCCTCGTTATTGAGTGAAGGAAATCTAGAGACACCCATAAAATTGGCGTTTAAGGTAAACTTCCATACCACAGGCAGATCCACTACTGCCAGCAGGCGTCCATAGCCTCGACAGGGTTGAATTTTCACCCTTAGATGAGCCTGTATCCTTGATAAATATTTGAATCATCTTTTCCAAAAAGACCACTATTCTGGTTTGGTATCCAGATGGTGATATTGCCACTCACTAGATTGTAACTTAAGTGAACAAGCTGTCTCATGATGAGACCCCTTGTCATTTGATGAGAAAATGTCAAAGGCCATTGCCCTGGTGTGGTATCCATAATGGGAATGTCACTTATGTTATTATCCTCTGATTGTGGTAGGTTGGCTTGTGATGAGACCCCCTATTCTTTGTGGAAAATTTTTATTTTAACATTATATATATATGTTTTTTTTTTTTAAATATTTGAATCATCTTTTCCCGAAAAAAGACCATTATCCTAGTTTTGTATTCAGATGATGATAATGACACTCACTAGAGTGTAACTTAAGTGAACAAGCCAGCTCGTGATGAGACCTCTTGTTCTTAGACAAAAGACAATGTCAAAGGCCATTGCCCTGGTGGGGTAGCCATAGTGGGAATGTCACTTAGGTTAGTATCTTATGATCATGGTAGGTTGGCTCGTGATGAGACCCCCTATTCTTTGTGGGAAAAAAAAATTATTGCTCCCATTTTTTTTTTTTTTAAATATTTGAATCGTCTTTTCCCGAAAAAAGACCATTATCCTGGTTTGGTATTCAAATGATGATAATGCCACTCACTAGAGTGTAACTTAAGTGAAAAAACTAGCTCGTGATGAGACCTCTTGTTCTTAGACAAAAGACAATGTCAAAATCCATTACCCTGGTGTGGTAGCCATAGTGGGAATGTCACTTAGGTTAGTATCTTATGATCATGGTAGGTTGGCTCATGATGAGACCCCCTATTCTTTGTGGGAATTTTTTTTTTTATTGCTCCCATTTTTTTTTTTAGAAGTGTATTAAGGGAGGCTCATCTACTCCTTAAGAGTAAGGGATGGCGTAAATAAGTGTAAGGATGCCAAGTAAAAGTGTGCCTAAGATTCCTTATTATAATATAAAGGAAAGATATCATTCAAGTGTATTTGTATGTATAAGGAAAAATAAATGAATTATGGTGGTTACATGTTATGAACAAGGTTTAAGATATTTCAAAGAAAGTAATCCAAAAAACAATTTGATAAGGTATGGGAGATAGTCCACAAAATAATGACAAATCGTTGTGATGATAATTAGAAATAATGCTGGTGAAAATTATTTGGTGAAAGTCGTACCCCAAAGGAATGGCTTGGCATTTTATCAACAATGTAGGGAAGGAACGGTGAAATGAACAGTAGGTGCGCAAAAGGAGAAACAAGTGTTCAAAAGGAACATCGAGCACGCAAAAGGAACAATGGACGTGCAAAATGAATGACAATTGTTCCATTCAAAGGGACAAAAAGTGTGCAAAAAGGACCAACAAGTGTTCAGAAGGAACAATGGGCATGCAAAAGGAACAAGATATGCCCAAAAGGAACAACAAGTGTTCAAAAGGAACAATGGGCACGCAAAAGGAACAACAATTATTCCATTCAAAGGAACAACAAGTGTTCAAAAAGAACAGTGGGTGCGCAAAAGGAACGACAATTGTTCCATTAAAAGGAACAACGAGCGTGCAAAATTTGCCCGTTTACTGCTGTAAAAAAGAAAAGAATGGTGGATTTTCCATGAAAGACAAGGTCTCTGTGACAAGATAAAGCAAGAGTGAGGAACATAAACGAGTGCTAGTTGTGTTCATTATGATTTTCTCAAGTGGATTTCATAATAATAAACAAAAAACAAACTAATAACACAATAAGTTCTATGAGAAATCTATATACAATATGTACAATGTCAACAAAATTCATCATTTATGGAGTTGGGGTGGCTGGTTTACCTTCCCAGCCAGCCAAAATTTGAACGCTAGGGTCTTTACTTACTTTCTGGTAGAAGGATTCTTTTGAAGGCGAATGATGGTAAAGTCGTAGTCGGTGTCCATTGACCTGAAATGGAGATCCAGACCCGTCGATGGTGCTTAACGTGACTGTGCCATTATCATGGACTTCATTGATTTCATATGATCCTAGCCATCGTGTCTATAATTTTCCCTAAAAATACTAAAATCTGGAATCATAGAGGAGCGCCCAATCACCTTTTTTAAATGATTTTTTCTTGATATGCTTGTTGTGCAAGGCCATTCTCTATTGCTGAATAACAATTGTGTGCTCTACAACAGACATGTGTGCTTCATCCGATTCGTTGAGTTGCTGAAGGCACTGTTTATGTGCTTTTGTAAGATCCAGTCTGATTTCCTGGGCCATCCTTAGAGTCTTGATCTCAAACTCGATTGGGAATATGGGGTCTTTGCCATAGACTAAATTATAAGGAGAGTAGCCAATGGTGTTATGCCATGTTGTGTGCTAAGCCTATAAGGCATTTGGGAGCTCAGAAGCCCAATTCTGTTTGTTTGTTGAGACAGTCTTTGCTAGGATTGCCTCCAGGACTTTATTGGTGTTTTCTACTTGCCCATTTTCTTGTGAATGGTATGGAGAAGTAATTATGTGTTTAATATGATAATTATCCAGGGTGGTGGTGATTCTATGAGCTGTAAATTGTGATCCCCCATCACTAATTACCTCTCTTGGTAGTCCATAGCGTATGAATAATTTGAAAATAAATTTTATGACTACTTCTTCTATTTCATTTGGTAAGGCTTCTGCCTCTACCCATTTAGTCATGTAGTCCGTTGCAACTAGAATATAGGCCTTCTAATTTGACTTTGGATTGAAGGGGCCAACGAAGTCTACTACCCATATATCAAATGGTTCTGCAACTACTTGTGCTTTCAAAGGAATTTCATCAACCTGACTTGGTTTTCCCATCTGTTGACAACTATCGTAGGTCTGGACATATTTCTTCGTGTCTCTAAATATTGAGGGCCAATAATAGCCCATATGTAAAATTTTGTGTCCATTCCTGCGGTCTGCAAAATTCCCACCACAGGGCTCATCATGTCCGACCTTTAGTATGTTGTAAATTTCTTCATCTCGTACGCATCTGTGGATTTGGAGATCAGCTCCTGTGTGGAAGAGATATCCGCTAATCCAGGTGAATAGTGCGCTACACTGGACAATCAATTTTCTTTCCCTTGATGATAGATGTGTTGGTAATCTTCCCATCGCCAGATAATTTGCCACATCAGCATATCAAGGTGGCTTTGTAGTAACAACACCAAAATGTTGGGGTCTAAATATTTCTAAAAACAAACTTAGTTTAACATTAATTTATCAACCCGAGGACTCGTCTTTTATCTCAAGAATATCAACAAAGTCTATGCAGATAGCTCGCAGAGGCTAAAATCGTGTAGTTAAATAAAATCTAAGTTTATCAGCAATCAAGTTCCTCAAACATTCATTAAAGGTTCTAGGAATTGAAATCTAATGCTGTGCAATGGAAAGGAACTAGCTAATCTATTGAATTCATTTGAATTAAAAGAAGTAATTGAATCTAAATAAAGACTTGCAGAATTGACTACTACTATGAATCAAATTACTGGAAAGGAAAATGCGAATTAATCTATCTACGGAAAGAAACATCGACTGTAATCTAATTGAAAGAGACAACAATTGTACTTCTATTGAAAGGAACAACAACTATATCTTAACGGAAAGGAACAACAAATGTAAACTAATTGAAAGGAACAACAATTGCGAATCTAAGCAAAAGGAACAATGCATATGAAATTATGAGGAACTGTCATGCATTGAATCTCAGTAATAGAAACTGGAACGACAATCATCTAATGCTTAAGGAAATATCTATCTCTTGCAAACAATATAAAATCATCAACACACTTATGCATTCATTTAACTACTGTAAAAGAGAATTGAATCACAAAACATAAATTGAATTGATACAATTACAGGTGGAACAATAGCTCCTTCAGACTGGGCCCTTGGTCCTTAGAAGCATTGCTATTTGAAACTCAATATGTAGAAATGGTAAAAATTCTCAAAGCTTTTATTAATTTCATAGTTGCTACAACATTTACAAAAACTGCCAACGCAACACAATTCTAAGTTCTGAGTTCTTGGGTGAAATTCTTCTATATCCTTCTAGGATCTATTTACCCCTTATATATTACAATAATCTGGGTAAATTAAGCTATCCCAAGGATAGAGAGATCCTCATGATTGCTTTACTATTATAAAGTTTCAATATAAGAAATTCAATCATCTTCAAAACTGCCTTGCGCCATAAAGTCCTCACCATCCAATAGCTTGCGCATCTTCAAGATTTCCTTTGCGATCTCAGCTTTGACAATATTTAACCAATCCTGTAACAAAACCAAACAATTCCAATCGTATTTTAGGATCTATGTAATCTAATTTAAACAATAACACTAAAGAGTATATTATTTATTTTCTATCCTATTTTCTCCTAAATAACCAAAAAGTCAATCAAGATGATATCATGAAATGTGGGAAAAAGGAAGATATTTATACCTTTTTCATAACCTAACAGCTTCCCGAAAAAATCACTTTCAACCCCTTTTATTTTTTTTTGCAATAGGATCTTGTTGAAAAATTCCACATCTCTTTTAGCTGATACAAAATTCAAATTCTGCACAAGCGCTTCCTTCAAACCACTTTCCATGTGACCATGACTCGAAACCACGAGCTTATTCACTGTTTAGCAGCTTCCTCTGTATTCTTCTACACATGAGCTTGCTCGAACACAAAGTTCGAGGGATTGGTTACTTCCAGATCCTTTTACCTTATCATGAGACCAGATCTGGGACCAATTCATTTGGACTTTGACCTTCGACTATTATCCCTTTTCAAACTCCAAATTCTCTCGGAGTTAAACTTCACCAAAACCCTTCCAATAAATCTACTATCATATCAGACGGTCAAGATTTAATCTCTTGTTGATTGGACAATCACAACTCATCTGGAGGCTTCAAAGAGATCGATGGTCATGACTTAATTAGATGTTGAGATGGACGACCTTAATTAATTTGGGACTTCGGTGCTCTGGGACTCTGGAACATTACAACTCCCAAGTCTCTCAATTTCCCGGAGTGATACTTGCCGAAGCTCTTACCCTATCCTTCCACTATTTAATTTGATGGATAATAATTAATAAAGTGTGGGGATAAACAATCCTTATTCATTTTGGGAATTTGACGCTCCAAGACATTACAACTCCCGAGTCGTTCAACTCCCCCAGAGTGATACCTGTCGAATTACGTACCCTATCCATCCACTGCCCGATCTAACGGTCACAAGAACTCTTAGAGGGTATGAGATCAATGGACCATGTGAATTTGCAACTTCGGTCTTCGACACTTTCGCTGGTAGAGACGTTGGACACCCCCAGAGTCCAGACTCTCAGATATGACATGACATGATGACATCATCTATGGTGACGTAACTTATGAAATGTGTGCCACATGTCACTAAAAATGAGCAGGTTAGGGTCCAAAAGGTATTGAATTAGGGTGACATGTGGCCCCACATGGAACCCCTGCCACATGGCCTACGACATCTCAACCATCAAATGGATGATCCACATTCTTTGGTCCAGATCTAATGGCCTGCTTGATTTCACGATGACGACTTTACACTTCATGGTTTCGACACTTTGGGGCTTTTCCCATTCTCCAGTAATCACCAGAGTGGAAAAGTTCTAAATTTCTAAAACTTCGATATCCTTCCACCATTTCTAGATCTGATGGTCAACATTACTTGCGAAGTCCTTCCCTCGATCTAACGGTCGATAGGACTTCGAGACTTCGACGCTCCGAGACTCCGGGTTTTAGTAGTTCTAAAGGGTTTTATTCTCCCAGAGTTAAACTTCCTGAAGTGGTCAATGCTGGAGGACCCTGACTAATGACTGATATTTCACCCAATCATCCTATCAGATCAGATGACTGACAAGACTTTGCAACTTCATCCTTTTTCATGATTCTTCCATGTCTCCCAAAAATTGACGAAGTGACGAATTTCCATAGTTTTCCATCTCTTGCTCATATTCTATCAATGACTGACGATCAAAAAGTTTGATCTAACGGCTGTGACTTAATCTCTCCTAGCCTTTGGTTTTACCTTTATTTGACAGTCCTCATTCACCTGCCTTCCAATCTAATGATCTAGAACTCCCTAATTCCATGGTGGTGATCGCTCCCAAATTCAAAAGGGAACGATCACGATTCTACGATCCTTTACAAAGGATATTTATCTGCACGACACTCTAGCTTCTGTGTAATATTTGCAGTTCTATATTTCCTGATATTTAAGATCACAAGAGCATATTCATTCTTAACCATAATACCATGTCCAACAGTTTTGGCACATACCAGTCCGCAGTGGTATCTCTCTTCAACATCTTCAACTTTCCTTGCTCGTTCTACTTATTTTTCCCTCTTTTTCTCCTCCTCTGACTTTATTATTTATTTTTCTTCGAGGAGTAGGGCCTTGAACTATTCTGGACTCAGGGTTCTGTCTTGTTCTTCCTCTTTCTTCAGCTTCTCTCGGTGGTGATCCTTTCCACCACCTCTTCAAAACTTAAAGCTCCTCTAAAGACATCTTCAATGAACCTGGATTCATGCATGATATGAGGTGCTAATATAACAACTTTCATGTGTTCATAAGCCACATTTTGAGGATCATGATATTTGGGATCTCCAATACAAAGACAAAAATCCTTTAGAGTTTCTACTTCCTTTTTGTCTTGCTTCTTATTCTGTAGAGAGTACGAGCCTATATGAAGGGGAAAAATAGGTTTATACTTTTTGTTATTTTGTGACAAGTAAGAAGTGGCTCCCTTATCCACAGTCTGATATTTTATTTCTCTAGCCATTAATGTACTGAGAACATACCAAGGAATTAAGTGTGGAGGCCCCGAAAATCCTAACAAAGGTATATAATTTCTTCATATACCAGTCTCCAATTTCCCTTAGGACCTTAATGGTACCTGAAGAAATCCTATGTGGGAAAATCCCAAATATGGCCTTGTGCAAGGGGGAGAGGAAATAGTCACAGATCTCATAAAAATGTTCCTTACAGTTGACCTCCCATAATTGAGAATGGTACAAATGAATGGGGACATGATCCGGGGTCCTGACCCAATTAAAAGCAGTGAATGAATTGGTTGAGAAAACGACATCTATATGATATGATGACATGTAGAAGCAATAGTTTTTTATACCGTTGGGGTATTTGACTTGATTCACTATGTTGAAATATAGGATTCTTTCCCAGTTGAAATCTTGGCCCTTCTTGACCACTATGTAAGCCATGGGAAACCATTCCGTTCTGAAATGGGTGATATTTTCCTCGCCATAAATTCTGTAGATCATTGTTTTCAGTATTCTATAAGGGATTTTCAAGTATCGTGTAGGGAAATTCCTTTCCCATTTATTTACTAGCCATTCTTCATCATAGAACCAATCTTCCATCAATGTTTCAAAATATTCGTGCGTGGCCCAAAATTTGTCTGGGAACGACTCATTTAGAAAAACTGTGGGTTCTGGGGTCTTGTATCTTACTTGGACATCTTCTGCTTTGAGAGATGTAATAGGGAGACATGAAGCATTGATTATTAATCCCATATCCCTCTGTAGATATAAAAAACACCATATGGAAGTGTTATTGTAAGGGAAGATATTTAGCCGAGCAACTATCATGTGAATTCCACTTTTGAGATGTTGGGTATGTGTTATATTCTTTGCATGTGTGTGTGTGTGGGTGCGTCAGATATGACAACTGTGTCTGATAATCCCTCGTAGTAGTTCTTTGTTTGTGTCATGTGCATCATGTGATTTCCTAGGGGGTTCCCAGGGGGGGCCAGGTATGCGCCCCGCTGGGTACATGTAGTGCCCTGAATTTTTTTTTTGGATGGTTTTTGCTATTTTTAGCGGATTTTGCTATTTTTAGCGGTTTACTAAAAATAATCCTGGTTTTAGGGATTAGGGTTTTGGTATCTATGGAATACCTAAAACATTGTATATATTGTATAGTGAATAGTGAAATTCGATATAATGAATATAAGAAAGGTTTTCCCGGTTGAGGGTTTCCGGTATAAAATCTCTGTGTACTCTGTGTATGAGCCATTGNGTGATAAACCTGGGTTTAGTGGGAGCTTTTGCAATGGTGATTTGAGTGTAGAAAGAGGAATGGAAAGATATTCTAGAATTGAGATAGAGAATTTCAATGGTAAAAACTTTGAGCTATGGAAGTTGAAGATGGAGGACCTTCTTGTAGACAAAGAACAATGGATTTCTATGGATCTTGGTACATAGCCTACTAGTACACCATCTACTAGCACACAGGCTACTGGTACACAACCTACCAGTACACAAACTACCAGTACACCACTTACTTGTATGTCGAAGGGAGATTGGGAGAATTTGGACAGAAGAGCAAGGAGTACTATTCGACTCTGCCTGGTAGATTCGGTGTTGTTGAATGTCTTAGGAGAATCTACAGCCAAGGAACTATGAGATAAGTTGGGGAATTTGTATCAATCAAAGTCCCTGGTAAACAAGTTGTTTCTTCGAAAGAAGCTGTATCATATTAGGATGGAAGATGGATATTCTATGAAAGAACATCTAAATGCCTTTAATACTCTGGTAAGTCAACTTGGCTCTGTTAATATTATGATTGCAGAAGAAGATACGTGTATTACTTTGTTATGTTTTTTTCTAGACTCTTGGGATAATATAGTTGTAGCAATAGATAGTACCACTCAATATACATTGAAGTATGAGGATGTAGTTGCATCCTTGTTATCTGAAGAGATGAGGCAAAAAAGCATGGTTGGTCACAACACATATGCTTTATTTGTAAGAGGGCGTACCCAAGACAGGAACCCTGATAAGCCTTTGTTGGTCACTATAATTGCTTATTTAATCTAAACAATCAAGTGCTACATAAATTGTCAACCCAGGGAAGTCTGTTTATTTCAAAGGTAACCACGCACTATATATGCTCAATTTCAAAAGCAACCTGGAGTTGTAGTAAAAACTATATTAATCACACTTTCCTTGAATGAACTGATGTTCTAACTTGAATTACAGAAAAGCAATCTACCTATTGCAGAGCTCAAAGTTTAAAGAAATGATTAATTGAAGAATCCTGGATTACATTAAAATAACACAAGATACTGCAACAGAAAAGACCAACTATTCTGTAACCAGAGAACACGACCCTAATTCCCAAGTAGGAATCTTCAACACCTATTTTCGATCATCACACCTTATGAACTCATTGCTTGACTGAAACAATTAGCACATGTTGAAGACTAACTAATTCCTAACAGAGAACAGGACCCTAATTCCCAAGCAGGAACCTTCAACACAAGTCTCTGATTAACACACTCATGAAAATAATTGAAATCTAACTATTTCTAAAAGAGAACAGGACCCTAATTCCCAAGCAGGAACCTTCAACAAAAGTCTCTGATTACCAAGATTTCATAAATTCATCACACAGGATTGCTAACTAGAATGATTAACAGTTACCTAAACATGAATCATATGAAAATAATGTAGCAGCAAGACAGAGTTCAATAAAGTAGTGTTTTAGCAAAACATATTTTACTCAAAGCATAAACATAAATAATACTAGCACACTATAAAGCTAATGGGTGAATCTTGTGAAGAATGTGGGCCCTCCCTTCTCACAAGATTCCCCTGAAACGAAGAAGCTAGAGAAAAATGCTCAAAATAGTCTTTTATTCATCTATCAATGTATCATATTACAATCTGAAATTGAAGTACGTCCTTCTCTGTAAACCCTTCTTAGTACAAAAACTGGAGATCCTCTCGAATGATGATTTCCTCTTATTTAAAGAGGGAATCCCTTCGATACAATTGATCAAAAATTACAGGTGTATATCTGAGTCCTATTCTTAGTCAGATCGACATTCTAAACCAGAATAGGATATCCTAGTCTCCCGCAACAGAATGCTATTACGAGTGCTGAGTGAGGTGTTGCTATTATGGCTTGAGTAACAACTCTTTCTTGTTACTGCTGTTGTATGTTGTTTCGGCATCGCAAATCGTGGGCTGTTTCAGCCATGGGATTTGTGTTCTGACTGTTTCAACACTTCTCAGGTAGCAGCGATGGTTGGTGCTTGGCTCACGGTGCAACTGTTGTAGTCAATCTGTGTGAGTTGCTGTTGACCGCAGACTGTGTAGCATCTTATGTGTTTCAACATCGTCGGCCATGGACTGTGTAACAACTTCCTCTATGTTTCAGCATCGTTGACCATGGATTGTGTAATAGCTTCCTCTATGTTTCAACATCGTTGACCATGGACTGTGTAACAGCTTCTGTGTTTTAGCATCATTGACCATGGACTGTGTAACAGCTTCTGTGTTTCAACATCATCGACCATGGACTGTGTAACAACTTCTGTGTTTTAGCATCGTCGACCATGGACTGTGTAACAGCTTCTGTGAGTTTCTGTTTCAGCAACAGGCCTCAAATGCTAATCTGCAGTTTGAACTGTTTCAGCAGTTATACATTTCTAATCAATGGTTAAGTATGAGAGTGATGTAAAATTATATGCAAAACAGATTAAACGTATAGTAAAGAGAAGAGACGTTGTATACCTTTGGAAAGATAGGATAGAGTGATAATATGAGTTTAAATGTGAGTGAACAAGAGTGTAATGATGGCAAAACGTATGGGAAAAAAGGTACATTGTGTGGTCCTAACATACCCCCCNAATACCGACTCTGAGCGTGCAAGTTACTCAAGCAGTAGTTGTGGGAGGTACTGTCTGTTGGCGCTCTGAACCCTTGGACACGTTGTAACCTTTGCCAAGCTGCTGTTTCTGTCTTCTTAGGCAACTTATAATGGATTTGATATCTCTCTATTGGCAACCAGAGGATAGGAAAATAAAACCAGTACCCTATCCATCTTTTAGCACATTGCTGAACACACTAGATGTAGTTGGGTACCTTGGAGATTGCTATCTCGAGGTTAGTAGGGATAAAAGGATTGTGTTCCTGTCTTTTCTCAGTGGATTGCTGCCAAAACAAGTTGTTTGCCTGGAGGGAAGCAATCTCCGTGGATCTGATGAAGTGCTGACAATCCTGAAGCACTGTTGATTGTAGTTGCTGAACATGTTTAGTCATCCCTGGTTTCTTTAAAAACTGATAGTATTCTGTAACAAAAGTGGCTGCATTTTGTGGTTCGGGTATTATCTAGAGAAGGTGGTTATCTTCATTGTGCTTGGCAGCCAGGAAGTCATTCTGCCACAAAATCTGATTATGGAGAAAGGAGGTGAATGCCCGAATTTGGATGTCTCCAACAAGAGGATTAAGGTTCAGCTGCCTGTTCTCGGGGATGGCCTCGTTATGAAAATATGCCTCATAGAGGAGGTGCTGATCCTTAGCGGAGGCTTCTGCAAAGGTTTTGACAAAGTCTGCTAGGTGTAGTATTGCATGGGGTCTGCCTTCTGTGATTTCTTTGATCTGAAACCATGTAAGTCGTTCCATAAGGAACAAGGAGTAATTGCAGGATGGTTTCCTTGTAGCCAATAGCTTTTGTGCCAAGTCAAATACCATGTCCAATCTGCCTTTGAACTCTTTGTTCTGTTTCTTAAGGGCACGAGTTTCCTGGCGTGTCTGCTCTAAAGCTTCCCAATTTGAATAGGTATGATTTATCCAGATTTGTTTGTGCTCTTGCAGGCTTTTGGCCTGTGTAGCAGCATACTCGTTCTTCCATTTCTGTATTACTGCCTGCTCATCCCATGGCTGAGTTTGTGTTTCAGCATTGCAAGTAGTGGGGTGAGGTAAGGTCTGAGTAGATTGTTCCACAAAAGTGTGGCTATTGATCTGGCTGGGAGGGGAAGACTCCTTGATAGGCACTATTTGTAAAACTTTGTTAACAAAAGCAGGGGTTTCAAACTTGTCATTTGTTGTAGGGCAGGGCTCAGTATTAATCTTGGGAGGTCCTGCTAGTTCTTCTATTTCAGCTGTAGCTGGTTCTTGTGTGAAAGCTATAGCTGGTTCTTGTGTAACAACAGGTTGTTCTTCTTTGAATGCAAAAGGTGAAGGAGTAGGGGGAGCTCCTGGCATTGGGATTTGAATTACTTTGTAGCCTGCTTGATAGCAGATATCCCCACATTGGCAGCACATATATTCTCTGGATGGATTCTCTGTTGTAGTTCCTTCTGACATGGTCGCTGTGCGAGCTAGGGTGTACAAATTAAGTTCCTTTTCATAGGCTTCCTTTGCCATGGCTAGCTCTTGCTTGTAGGCTTCTAGTTCAGACTTTAGGAACTCATTTTCTTGTAAAACAAAGGCCATTGTTGGTTCTTGTTGAGGAGTGACTGGTTCTTGTGTAGAAAACAACTGCACTAGCTGGTTCTTGTATAACATCTACAGAATTAGCAGCTGCTTCTTGTGTTTCAGCTTGTTGATGTAAGGAAAGTAGTGTTGCGGCACCCTGGACCTCTGATTCCTGTATCTCAGTGTCAATATCAACAACTATTTCTTGTGTTTTAGCTGTAGCTGGTTCTTGTGTTGTAGCTATGGTTGGTTCTTGTGTTTCAACCACTGAATGAGTAGCTGGTTCTTGTGTTTCAGCTACTGAATGGGTAGCTATTTCTTGTGTTTCAACTACGAAATGGGTAGCTGGTTCTTATGTTTCATCTACAGAATGGGTAGCTGGTTCTTGTGTTTCAGCTACGGAATGGGTAGCTGGTTCTTGTGTTTCAACTACTGAATGGGTAGCTGGTTTTTGTGTTTCAGCTACTTGATTTGAAACAGATGATGTCACAACACCCTGGGCGTATGGTTCTTGTGTTTTAGTGCCCGTGGGTGGACTAGGCAAGGATTCCGGTATTTGGGAGGTTGGAGGTGTATGGGGTATTAGTCGGATGGGTTAGGGGTCTATGGCAGTGGTAGCAGTGGTTGCCCTTGTTGAGGCCCTTGTTCGTTTTCTTTGTAAAAAGGGCGGAAAGAAAGAAATTTGCTTTTGTTTTCGTGGGGGTTTTTCCTCAATGATGGGGCAGGGAGAATTGTCTGGCTCAAAATCATCGCTAAGAATATGAAGGGTAGGAGTGGATGATTCTGGTAAGGTGTGGGGCGGGCTTGGTATGGTAGGGGGGTTAATTGGGCTGATTGGTTCTGTAGGTGGACTGTTAAGTACTTCTGGAGAATCTGGAGGGTTTTGTGGTTGCTGTTCCTAGAGATTTTTCAGGAATTTCAGCAGCTTCTTGGGGGTTTATGGGTGGGTTGTTTAGTGAAGGGTTTTGTTGGGAAAAACCCCTTTGGATAAGCAGTTGGATGAGATGGTGATGGGTGAGTGAAAGGGTGGGATCTTTAGCCTTTCTGCAATAGTGCGCCATATTTTTAAGACAACCTAGCAAATAATAAAGAATATTCACCCGTCTATTATGCCGTAAATGAGACAACATGACAAAATCGTGCTGGTAGACTACCTGGTATCTACCTTCGCAGGTGAGGTAGTGTTTGAAGAATTTTGCAACTTCCAGCCATGGAGGCGACAAGGAGATGAGTCAGATACCCTGGCCTTTAGGTTCAATTTGTTCCCCTGGAAAGAGGAAGTTCTGCTGGGCATTCTGAATGATATGTTTATGGCTGAACATGTGAATGCCATTGGTAGGGAGACCCGAGACCTGTGCTATATCCTCTTCTGTTACTGAAATTTGGACCCCTTGAACAATGGAATGGTCATCCTGGAGGTTTTGAGAAAATTGGAGAACCTGTTGTTCATCATACCACCGGAGTCTCTGAAAATAACCGAGCCATCCTGCCTACAGAAAAATTTGATAAGCTACTGGATAATGTTCTAACAGGGCTGTCATGGTGGGTTCATTCCGTATAACAGAGCCTCCCATCACTACCAGCTCGGTAACGTACACCGTCAAAGAGTTTGAGTAACACATTCTGTGCAGAGTGAGTTTTCTGAGTGAAGGTATGCAAATGGTGGTGACGCACGCGAAAGGATGGTAAATAGGAATGGCGATGGTTGATTCGTGTGAAATGATGGTTTTAAAAATTTTGATATGTCCTCCCCCCTGTCAAGTGCAGCTAATAATGATTGCACTTGAGTGGTCATAATGATTTGGAATCTTCTCATTAACCATAGCTTAAATCTATTACATAAAATTTACATACCTCGCCTTACCTTTTGATTCGTGCTGCAAATAAAATATGAAGCCTGTCCACGATGGTTCTGTAGTGGTCGTGGCAGAGATTTTTGAAATTGTATCAGGGATTTGTTGACTGGAAGGACAAAATGTAGTATGAGAGCACAAAATCTTGCTGACAGGTAATGTTGAAAAGATGGTGTTTCAGCAATAGAAAAGAAAAGGCGAAACAATTGCTGGACGGTGTTGTTTCGTCAATGGAAACTGTGAAGAATTGTTGGACTGTAGTGTTTTGGCAATAGGGAGAAGGCGAAAAGTTGCTGACAATAGTGTTTCAGCAATAGAAAAGAAAGGGCGAAACAATTGCTGGACGGTGTTATTTCGTCAATGGAAACTGTGAAGAATTGCCGGACTGTAGTGTTTTGGCAATAGGGAGAAGGCAAAAAGTTGCTGACAATAGTGTTTCAGCAACAGAAAACAAAGGGCAAAACAATTGCTAGACGATGTTGTTTTGATAATGGAACTGTGAAGAATTGCTGAACCGTGGCAATGGGAAAATGACGTGGGGTTGCTGACAGTGGTGTTTCAACAATGGGGAGAACGATGAAAGGTTGCTGAACAGTGGTGGGGGAAAAATGGCGTGGGGTTACTGACAGTGGTGTTTCAGCAGTGGGGAAAGTTAAAAAGTCACTGAACAGTGGTGTTTCAGCAATGAAGAAAGTGGAAAAGTCGCTGAACAGTGGTGTTTCAACAATGAAGAAAGAGCAAAGAGTTGCTGACAGTGGTGTTTCAGGAATGGAAAAAGAGCAAAGAGTTGTTGACAGTGGTGTTTTAGCAATGGAAAAGCTTGCCTCTTCTTGAAATAGGATCATCCTTTCCTAGTGGCATGTGCTTTGATTGGGAATCTGCAGAAATTGATTGTAACATGGCATTTCTTGACAGGGATTATTAGTAAATAAAATCTAATCTAATACTAAAGAAATTAACTTAAAAAGAATTAATTGCAATGAGGGGTAGAAGCCCCCTCTAAAAAGAGGTAATGGGAGTCTACCACACATGTGGCCTTAAAATCTTCTTTGGAAATAGGGCGCTGGTACAGATGGAGCCGATGACCATTTACAAGTAACGGTGTTTTGGAGTCATCGATTGTGAGGAGCCTTACTGTTCCATTGGGGAAAACAGTGTCTACTTCGTAAGGTCCAAGCCATCTTGTATGCAGTTTCCCTTGAAATTCTTTGAACTGAGATTCATACATTAGGGCCCAATTATCTTTTTGGAACTGCTTATTCTTGATAGTTTTGTCATTCCATTTTGATCTTTGCTGTTGAATTATAGTTTTCTGATGAATGGCATCTAGTCTTTTCTCATCCAATTCATTAAGCTACTGCAACCTGGCTGTCTGTGCATCGATCAAATCAAGGTTGATAGCTAAAGTAGTCCTTAAGGTTTTTATTTCAAATTCCATAGGAAAGACAACACTCTTTCCATAAACTAATTCATAGGGAGAGAATCCTGTAGTATTTCTCCAGGTAGTCCTGTAGCCCCATAATGCTTCAGGGAGCCTGTAGGACCAATCCTTTCTGTTTTCCTTCACTATTTTTTTGNTCCACCTGTCCATTGGCTTGGGGGTGGTATGATGTAGTCATTCTATGCTGAATATGATATTTTTGAAGGGTGGCTTTGAAACCATGAGAAGTGAAAGGAGGTCCTCCATCTGTAACTAATTCTCTTGGCACTCCAAATCTGATGAAGATGTCTTCAAATAAGAAATCTATAACTGCTTCTTCGGTCGCTTTGTGGATTGCTTTGGCTTCCACCCATTTAGTCATATAGTCTGTGCAGACCACTATGTAGACTTTTCGATTGGATGGGGGGTTGATGGGTCCTACAAAGTCTAAGGCCCATCTTTCAAATGGTTCAAGTACTATCTGGGGGTTTAATGGCATTTCATCTCTATGATTAGGTTGGCTGACTCTTTGATAGCTATCACAGGCCTGGACATATTTCTTTGTATATTTGAAGAGTGAGGGCCAATAGTACCCCATCCTGAGAATTTATGTGATGTTCTCTTATCAGCAAAATGCCCTCCACAAGGGCCATCATGACAAGCTTTTAGTAGATCATAAACCTCATGTTCTATAATGCACCTTTGGACTTCTTGATCAGACCCTGTATGGAAAAGACACCCACTTATCCAGCTATACCGAGCACTTTGTTGAATGATTCTTCTTTTCTCTCGGTGGGATAGGTGGG